>JADKLZ010022787.1:0-29989 GCA_021533235.1 Biomphalaria straminea | reverse complement strand
GGAACTTAAATGAAGAGACTTAAAGTGGGACAGAAATGGATAAGACTTGCCAAAGAGAAATAATCATGACATAAATTTTGTTGATCCCCTTCAATCGCAGAACCACTATGGTTCATCTTAAACACATGACATGAATTTTGATGGCCTCCTTCAATCGTAGAACCACTAGGGTTCATCTCGAACACAGGACATGAATTTTGATGGCCTCCTTCAATCGTAGAACCACTAGGGTTCATCTCGAACACATGACATGAATTTTGTTGGCCTTCTTCAATCGTAGAACCACTATGGTTCATCTCAAACATATGACATGAATTTTGTTGGCCTCCAATTGTAGAACCACTATGGTTCATCTCGAACATATGACATGAATTTTGTTGGCCTCCAATTGTAGAACCACTAGGGTTCATCTCAAACACATGACATGAATTTTGTTGCCCTCCTTCAATCATAAAACCACTAGGGTTCATCTTGAACATGACATGACTAGACCACAACTAAATCAATATATTGAGAAGTAAATATTCTTAATAGCTTAAAGTTACTAGATTCCAAATTCCATTAGCTAATTTAAATATTTACCCATTTGTGACACAACTAAACCTTCCATCTCAATGAAGACAAAAAAAGCTTCTAAATTATTTTAAACACAAAAATAGAACATGTCATAGAAATAGGCACACACACAAATGAAAATAAATAAAAGAACTAACTTACTGCGATGCCAGGTAATCTGCCTAATCTAAAGTCATTGATTGTACCAAATTCACCATCATGCCTGAAATTAAATTTACAAAATATTCAAGTTATTTTTAAAAGTTCACGCAGATTGAGAGTAAAAAGATTACAATGGCTAAAACTTGAGCGTGTTATTAAAGTGCATTTAAAGGCAATATGTAATTTATTAATGGCTATGTCTCAATTCTGAAGATTAAGAATGAGTGCTGTGTTTCACATGACTATGCAAACAAAGTTGCCACCTGTAGAGTTTCCACATCTGATGCATATTACAGAACTTGCAATCAGTTAATAAAGTGTAAGTGTGCAATGAAATAACATTTTTAATTTATCAGAAGGTATATATATATATAGATAAGATGTGCTATATAAAATAATTGTATTATTTGAAGATATTTGTGTTATTCTTCTTCTGCTTCTTCTTCTAGCAAGCTTTATTGCTGCTGAGCTGTGAGCTCTTTTGCAGACTGTGCCAAGGAAAAAAAGTGTGCTGTTTTCTTCAGTTGTTTTGTGTTATAAAATGGGTGTATGCATTTTAGATAGTGTATTATTAGATAATATTTATTCAATGTGTGGGTTGGATGCCTAGATGAGTAAACTAAACCACTTTGCTACCCGAGAGGGCTGTGGTTCAAATGTTGACAAGGAGTTTTTAATTGGACCGAAGACTTGAGCTGAGATAAGTTTGCTGAGTGCTTAGGCGCAGCACAGAAACCTTCTCCTACCTATCACTGTCCTCCACTAAGTCACAAAAGAGATAGGACAAGAGAGGACATGCTATAGGAGCACGGTAGCTGAGCTATACAAAGAATATAATAATCATAAGACAACTTAAATAATTTAAAATGATCTCTGCATCTTGTCTGTCAGCTTCATTAGATATATGTATTAATAATGATGCATACATTTTTTTTGTATAAGTTCTGCGTTATGCAATGACATATAAACATAAATCCAAACCAAATGAAATGTTAGAAACCTAAGACAATAATTTTACAAATGTCATAAAAGCTTTTCCTCCTACCATATATGGAATGTTGCATTGAAGACGTTTGTTTTCTTGAGCCTGTCTAACTGAGCCTGGGCATACTTGAGTTGATTATCAACACTGAGAATGTACAATTCACCGATGAGAGGGGAAAATAACAATACAGACAATGAAATCAAATATGTAGAACCAAATGGACCAAATCACTATTTCAATTTATATTCCCCATGATTCTTAAACTGCAACTTTTGACAGTATTTACTTTCACAATTTTCTCATTTAAAATCAATGAAGACAAGGTAAAAAAGACAAATATTTGACATGTTTTGGATGTTTCTTCAGAGTTGAAGATAATTTTACTTCCTAGCCCAAACCTCCAGCAGGAGGACTGTTTGGCAGCAGGCAGGGTATGAACCCTGGAGCATTGACTAGTCCAAACGACAGTCCAGCGCACATACTGCATAATGAGACAGCCATCCTGGTCTAACAGTGTAAAACTATATTAGATGGAACAAATCAGCTAGTGAGACATTAGTTACCTTCTCTGCTCATCCTCTAGTTCACTGGCTATTCTACACTGATCATTGTATTCTTGCCAGTAGCTAAAATAAAATATTGAAATAAAGGAGTCATGTTTTAATTACATTGTTTGGCAACATGAAATCTTTACACAATGATTTATAAACTGGACCAAGTTTGTTGCTGACACATACAAAGACTTGGAAGTAGAGTGATGATAACAAGCCAAACAAAACAAAACAAAAAACCACTCAGCACAACGAAAGAGTAGAAAGTCAAGTTCCCAATTTCAGACATTGCAGCCTGACGTAAAGGACACCTGTCTCTGTGGCCTGCAGTTAACGAGTGTGTCGTGTGGCCAGCACAACAACCTACTGCCTTTACTTTTCTCTTTTTTTATTATTATAGCTTTTATATAGCGCTACTTTCATGCTTATAGCATGCTCAGAGCGCTTTGGTCCAATCTCTTTTGTGGACCGGTGGAGGGGAGGGGGTATCTAGGAATTGGTTTCCTGTGCTGCCTTTGGGCGCTCAGTAAGCACAACTCTGCCCAAGTCGGGTGTCGAACCTCGAGCCCACTTCTAGGTAGCCAAGCCAAGCTCAAGCCGCACTTAGCCCCTCGACCACGCTTCTGACTAATGTCAGATACCCGTTAAAGCTGGGTGGACTCAGAGGTGCCCAAAGATCTAGAAATTAAAGATCCCTGTTTTCACCAGGATTCAAACCCAGGACCTCATTGAAAAGCGCTTAACCACTCTGCCACCACGCCTCCACTCAGCGGGAAAATAATTTTTATGTTTACAATTTTAAATTCTAGATCAAATTTCCCCATTATTTAATTACTTGCCAACTTACATTTCCTCATCCTCGTCAAGTTTTTTGGCTTTCTGCTTCTCTATCACCATGGCCTCAGCAATCTTCTTTCTTTCTCTTTCAGCTAGCTCTAGTTCCTGCATGAGTTGCCTCTCTTCTTCTAACAGCTGAACATGCAGATATAAAACATTGATAGATATCTGAGTGCTTACAACTCAAAGAATAAGCAAACAATGAACAAATAGCTAACTGAGCCTGCTAAATATTGGAGCTACATATTGTTATTTAATACACCAGAAATATCTAATTTTATTAATGACAAATGTTCCTTCAAAGTTCCCTTTCAGACCTTGTGATCTATAGAGCAGATGATGTAAAGGTCATCTGTTCCTATCACTGATGCTTAATAAGGGTGTTATATGGCCAGCACAATTATCAAAAGCCTTTACTTTCATCAACATAAGTGAGGTACCCATTGGAGTTGGGTCAACCCATGGGTGTCATAAAAATCCCAAAATAAAATACCAGTCTTCACCAAGCTCTTGTAAACCTTTACAACAGCAAGAAAACTATTCTTCAAAGCACACATTGAATTAAAGGGTAGTGAAAAAACAGACATACTGGCCAAAGATGGAAGAAAGAACAAACAAATGAAAATCCCTCTCTACCCAGAAGAAATGAAAAAAATGATAGAGATAAGAAGTAATGATAATCGGACCAGCTTACATCCAAATTACGAGAAATATGATACCCTTTATAAGGTACTCTTGACATGACCAGCACATAATTTTTCGCCTGAAGAACTGGACACACAACATTTGTTCTGGAAGCTAAAAGTCTGGACTAGAGAAACTTGCCCTTGTGGAGCATCCCCAAAGAATGCTGACCATGTCCTTCAGAGCTGCATACTCTATCAAGAGGCCAGAACAACAAACTACTGTGTGGTTAATCTCAGATATAGGATTACTAATCTGAACCCTCCAACATGAAAAATGAGAATGAAGATTTCCTTGGTGTATCTTTGGCGTAATCTAAGTGGTTAGTTGTTAATGTCAATTAATAATTAAATACGACTAAACCATTGATTTTCCTGGCTGATACATGCAACCTGTTCAATGATCAAACATGTCAATTAATAATTAAATGCTACTAAACAATTTATTTTCCTGTCTGATACATGCAACCTGTTCAATGATCTAATGACATAAGGTAGAAAATAAAATGTTTATATGATTTCTGTCTTAGTGAGTAGAAGTAGCACTTGATTGATGTGGAGAATATTTTTAAAACTTTTGTTTTATCCCATTCTAGAAAATACTAGAACAAGTCACCTGTCTGATTTCTCACCTGTCTGAGCTCTACATCTAGCTCTGTGTCATTGTACTCATCATCAGCCTCGCCAAGTTTTTCCAGAAATTCTCTGTCAAGAGGAAAGTAAAAATAAATCAAGTCCACAACAAAAGGTAGGATAATATTACTACATCCTGACATTCAGTTTGAACAGTCAGAAACTAAAGCAACAGAGGGAAATAGTCAGTAGAGCACTTCAGATAGAACTGGTCGAAAGAGCACCAGTAATAATCCAAATCAACTGAAACTAGAACTGGCCAACAGAACACTGGCAATAATCCAAATTAACTAAAACTGGTCAAGAGAACAATGGTAAAAATAAAAAAAATCAACAAAATGACCATATTATTTTGTCATTCTTTCAGTCCTGCGGGGGTCTAGACTAGGAAGTAAACTACCTTCAACTCTGAAGGAACATCCAAAACATGTAAAACAAACAAACAAACATTACTTAGTGACTCTTAATCTTGTCTCTCTTATTTCCCCTCACGGAAACTTCTAGGCAATGAACAGTTTTTTTTTAGTTTTTTTAATAGTGAAGTCTTGTTTTAATAACCATTAAAACATAGTACCTGTAACAAAAAGAAACATAGATACCAACAGTAAGTGCTATAAACTTGAAATCAGATGCCATTTCGCCCGTTGAGGAAAGTAGTTGGCAGCAGATGGCTCTGAAAGAGATGGAGAGCTCTCACAAAGGTCACAGGAAAATCTTTTGAGACCCAAAGAAAAGTCCTCCTGGAAGACAGGCGCAGAAGATGTAAAGAAAACTAATGACAACAGTTTTATCTCACCTGTATTCTTTACTCTCATCTTCAACTAGTTTCAACTGGTGGTCAAGGCTGTCCAAAAGATGGTCAGTACATTCCTGCAACAAAAAAATAAGAACTGGAATATTTCAAAACTAAGAAAATTGATACAACAGAAATAACTTTTAAACAATATTTTAAAAATAATAATAACTAAAACAAAATTTATTGTCAAATATTGTAGAAATTATAAACTAAGTAAAAATCATAACAGAATAAAGCTTGAACCAATGAAAGATATGCCCAAAGCATCACAGAGTTTATCTTGTCTTATTTATTCTACTACTATATCTTTAGTAAAGACTCCATAGGATTTCAGGATTGAGTGTTTTTAAAGATAGGTCTTCTTTAAAAAATAAATTAATTGGTTTTGTTTACATTAATAATAAAAATTACCCATAGGGAAAAAAATTTAATTGAAAATTTATTGTTAACCAATGTTCTTTTTTTTTTTTTGTTACAAAAATAAGTCTGTGCTAGTGACTTCCTACTGTTAAAAGTTTTAGAACAAAAACAAAGTATTTTCCTGACCTCACATAAAGGGTGGTCTATTTCAGAGGCTCCAGACATTAAATCAAACAGATGACCAGTAACCTGTAATTGGAGAGTAAATATAAAATTGTAAATGTCAGAAGAAAATGTCATTTTAAAGTATTATCAGTGGTTGTCATGAGACACAAATAACATAGATCTTATTTAATCACAATTAATTAGGGGACAGGCTATTTGATTTGTTTGGACAGACAGGCATGCAACATGTTAAACCCAGGCCCATCAGCTGGTTTTGTTTCCGCCATGGATCCATTATCCTAGAGACCAAGGTCCAACTCCTCAATACAATCATTGTCCCAACTGCCACCTACGCTTTAAAGACAGGGTTAAAACTGAGGCTACATATTGCCCAGCAGCCATGACTGAGAAGGATCCTAGGAGTAACACCCTGAGATCATGTCACCAATAGAGAAATCCTTTCCTGCTCTGCCCCCCCCCCCCCAAGTGAATTAGTGACCAAACACTGTATCAGATTTGCAGGACATATCATTACACTAAATGAAAACAATGAAACACATTTACCACAAGGCCAACGACTCCTAGAAACTCATCTCACCGTCTTAGAAAGCCCAAAATCTGGGAAGTGACTGTGGAAGTCACCTATGACCAATCTTTGTGGGATAGCTTGACACAGTAAGCACGGACCAACATGGGAGGACTTAAGTCTAATCAGGGGACACTGCCCCATATACCTCTTATACAATACAGACATTACTTCAAAAAAGAAGATGATTACGTCTTACTCATCATGCATTCAGTCATTCTAAAGCTGTCCAACATGCACAGTATTAATGCGACAGTAAAAAGGTCCCAACTCCGATGGGCGGGACATGTGGTCCGCATGCCAGACAATCACCTTCCCAAGCGACTTCTGTATGGAGAGTTATGTACAGGAAAGCGCTCCCAAGGCACCCAATACAAGCACTACAAAGACACCCTCAAGAGCTCCTTTCAAGGAATGCGGTATCGACATTTATGGCTGGGAAGCATTAGCTCTAGATCGCTCTGCATGGCGAGAAGCTGTGAGTCTTGAGATTTGAAGCAAGTAGAGTGGCCAGTGCGATAGAGCGCCAAACCAACAGAAAGCAGAAAGAAGAAGAAGGCCTATCTGCAACCGACAAAACCCACCCATGTCACATATGCGACTGGCTTTTTAAAACGAGGATTGAACATTACAGCCATCTTAGAGTCCATAGGAAATGAGAAATGTGCTCATCTTCGAACACGAAGGAGGAGCTATGCATGCATATTAACCAATGACTTTAATTCTGCCAAATCACTGGTTTTCCTGGCTAGCTCAGGCAATCCATTCCATGCTCTAATAGTGCCAGGGAAGAAGGAGCTTTTATACAAATTTGTCCTAGCATATGGGACGAGGAATGTGCCTTTTTCTTTGTGCCTTTCTGAATATTATATTAGAATATTATATTAAATTTTGTTTTTGAATTTGAAGATTATGGTTCAGTGTATTATGTGCCTCCTCAGTTCTTACAAAACTTTCTTAATTATTGCTACAATGTACCAGTTATGACCATTACTTACTTACTCTTTAAAAAAAAATTCATTCATAACTGACAATATTCATTGTAAATTGATTTTTTTTCACAATAACCATTTCTTATCAAGTCAGCATAACTCACCCTGGCTCGTATACTTAAAGTGTCCATACTTCCTGGTCCGAGATTGCCAACCAGAGTGAAGTCATTGGACTCTTCAAATCTAAAAGCAAAAAAATATAAGCAGAACAAAAGACACAATTTTATCAACAACATCAGAGTTACACTGCAGTCATCATTTATCAAAACTTTAAAAAGGAAGCTATAGGAAGCCCTACGGAAGCTAATCACTCCATTTTTTTTATCCCATACTTAGATCCAAGTCAAAGCATTAAAAGCTGTCTTATATTGAGTACGATATTATGATTATGATATATGCTACATTTCCCTGCAACTCTCACCCAGAGCAAAGAAACATTCTGGTTTGCATTTTAGAAAATTAAAACAAAAAATGCATCTGTGGCATTATTAACTCTTTCTCTCCTAACTGACGATACCAACGTTGATTCCACCAGAATGTGGCAAATAATTACGGAGAGAAAGAGTTAAAAAGTCATAAGAGTACATATGTTTTACTCTTTCTCTTCGTAATTATTTTCCACATTCTGATGGAATTACTCATTTTGCTCACTCGTGTTTCATTAACATGTTATGATTAAACTTTAATCACATTTTTGTATCTAATCAGGAAATGTTCTATTAAGTATATAATTATTGAAGAATGCATCCTCTTTTTATATAACAAAAACACAAAAGTTTATAAAGCCAAAAATTAATTTAATTTAATGGGTTCAAATCAACGTTGGTATCGTCACTTAGAAGTGAAAGAGTTAAGTCAATGAAAAGTATATAAGATTACCCTCCTCTTGGTACATATGCTCTAAGGTAATCATCATTCTCTTCATAAGCCAGGTCATGCTGGAAACAAAATTAACTGATTAATTGTAAACAAAATTTATTGAATCCTTAAATAAGATATTTAAAACCAAACAAACACTATATGATTAGCTCAGATAGTTAAACAAAACTAAATTATAAAATAAATACTTTGAATGATTTAGATTAACTAATTCATAATGATATATGCAAATGATTGTTTTCTACAATCATACTGTATGGATCGATATTTTCATTTAGTAAATTATAGTAAAAAGTCTCATAAAAATCTATTCTAAGTAACTGCTATCCAGTGTTTTGTAAATTTATAAAAGAATTCTACAGTTAACGAATTTCCTTTCCAATAGAATTAAAGATCAAGAGTCAAGTTTAACCGTTTTTACATGCATTGAGATGTCAACAAATTTCCTGTCCTAGAATTCCATTCCCTAAATATTCAAAATTAATTATCATTATCTTGTGGACTAACATCTAATTTAAAAACAAAACTGTTTTAAACTCAAGCTCTTGTTGGTGGTAGTTGATAGCTACAATCCTTTGTAACAGAATGCCAAATATAAACAAAACATTTTGTTCAAATCTAAGTACCGATAGACACTATTACACTGTAGACCTACTTCAGGGCGAATGATTTGTATACTTTCTTCCATATCTGAAGACAACACGAGAGGTTCTGAAATTATAATAAAAACAGTCATAATGTCATATCCAATAATCCAGACATTAAGAAACTATTCATAACCACACTCTATTGATTTGACTTGAGAATACATTTTTCATGTTTATTGTGTTCCCCCTTAAAACTTCAACTTTCAGGATCAATTTAAATATAAACAAGAAATCAAATGTGAAACATATTTCTGCAGGGAGCTTGTAGCCAATTTGTAAAGCAATCTGCTTCCAAATAGTCTCATGTTGAAATGTAGCTGAAAGGATATAATGAATGAATCTAATGAATAACTGGTATTCACCATATGATAATTTCAACAGCTGCTATCAACTGAAAACAAGTGGCATCATCTGCCCGTTACACTGCTGGAATTTAAGTAAGTAGGCGGGAGATGGGATAAGGGCAGAGTTCAAATCCAGGAGCATTTAGACAATAGTCTAGAGTCATAGGCTACCATAGGTTCAAGCAAGTATAACATTTTACATTTAGATAGATTTTAGAATTAAATACAATCATAAGCCATTGTTATTAAATCAAGATCTATATCTTGGGAAGTGTGGTCGAGAGGCTAAGTGCGCTTGAACTTGGCTTGGCTACCTAGAAGGGGGATCGCGGTTCGACAACCGACTCGGGCAGAGTTGTGTTTACTGAACGCCTAAAGGCAACACGGAAAACCAACTCCCAGATACCCCTTCCCCCACTGGTCCACAAATGAGATTGGACCAAAGCGCTCTGAGCATGCTATAAGCATGAAAGTAGCGCTATATAAAAGCTATAATAAAAATAATAATAATATCTAAAAATTGTAAACATAAGATCTTAAACATGTTCGTTCATTACCTGTTAACTCTTTATAAAGGTCTCGTGACATATCACTGAAGCTTGAATCTATTTTTAATGGGAGATTGCATCTCTGGCACAAAAAATGTACATGAGTAGTTCCTGTTCTTCCAGGCTCTAACTTTAGGTTAGCCATGTTGTTTTTTTTTAATTTAGATGATGAGATCTAGATGTGTCTGCACTGGATATGGCAAATAGGTAGATCTAGATCACATCTAGGACAGCGCAGCCACCTGAAATACAGAAATCGTTAAATTAATCTTTGGATTCAATGACAAGCCTTACCTACACTAAAGACTATTCGTCACTCTATGAATGCGCGTCTAGGCAGTCTAGGGCACTTGGTATGCTAGAGTACAATGATTTTAATAGTAATACTAATACTATATATTATATATATATATATTATATATATATATATATATAAAAGTATACTAATAGATCTAGTACTAGACTAGATGACTAGACCTAGATGTTCTAGATTAGAATATATTATCAATAGATATATTATATATATAGATATAAACTAGTAGATAGACATCTAGATCTATTAAATAAAATCTATTAGATTGTCACTAGAAAAAAAATAGACCAAGTAGTAGTAAGTAGTTAAGGCTAGCTAGTAGTAGAGTAGGGTTAGAATTTGAGACTAAGACTGAATTAGACTTAATTAGATTAGAATGATTAAAATAAATTAAATTATTAGATCTAGATTAGACATCCAAGACTAATTTTAAATTTAAGATCTAATAGAGAGTAAAAAAGTAAAAGACTATCAACATAATTATGAAACATGATGATAATGATATTAGATCTAAATAAATTAAAATCTAGGTCTAATAGTCTAATCTAGGCCTAGATGGTCTAATATATATATATATATATTAGACCTAGATTTTAATCATTATGATATTATTAATAATTGTTATTAAATATAAACCTGGTGGTGGCACATACAGGGGTAGTGGTATGTGTGTAGAGAGCCGTTGCGAATCGCCCCGGGCCAACGCTAGACTAGCGGTCAACATGACGAGTTACGGCGGTCAGCCGAGTCAAGTGTCAACGTGAGGGTTCAGGAAGTATCAGGGTCGTGAACAGAGCTCAGGAGCGTCACGAGAATCATAGTCACCTCACCACCCAGAAACGTCAGGAGGCGTTTTGTCTGGTTCGAGAAGGCCAGCAGGGACCCTATATAAAGAGCGGAGGTGTCGCAGTCAAGAGGGTTCAGAAAAGGGATCACGACAGGAGGTGCAGAGCACGGTCGACCACAGCACAGTTCAGCGGTGTGGTTCTCTACAGAGCATTACGACGGTTCAGTGTGGAGTACTGTCAAGTACAGTTGAGACGAAAGGCATCTTGATCTTGGTCTGCGATCGAGTCCGACACAATGAGCCCAAGTGTGTGAAGTAAGTCTAGAACTGCTGAACACAGTGCAAGCCCGGAATGAGATGAAGAGACCAGTGCAAGAGTTAAGGCGATAGATATGCTGTTATCGGAAAGCTATTTGTACAGTAAATGTGTTGCCAATTTTACAATCCAATATTAGATTTTTTTATTGACATTAAAGTTTTAAACTATTACATTACTTTGGAGCCCCGAGTTGTCAAGTTCTTTAAGTTGGTGTGTATGGTGCAGTTTGCAGAGAGCCTGGATAGTGACATTCGTAACAATATGATTCAAATTCAAGAATTTAAAAATTAAAATTATTTTAAATCATTTATTGTTATCATAACAACAGTAACACCTACTAATAACAGAGACAGCAGCACTGGCAGCAGCCAGCAGACTTGGAATTGATTTTATTATTAATTTTTATTGTTGAAATGAATGACGAATCCGAATAAATTTTCAATAAAAACTTTTTTAAGATCCAACCAAGTCTGATCCAAAATCTAGACTATAGATCTAAATATTTTTGTTTGTGTATGACTTTTTCAAAGTTGTATAGATCTGCATTTATTTCTAATCTAGAATCTTGTCTATATTAGATCTATCTAGGCCTAATAAGTTAATAACAAACGATAAGTCAAGAATGATGACAGAAAAAATGAAAACATCTTAATCGAACCGGAAGTTACTTTCTAGACCTAATGTTTACATCAGTTTATAAATATTTCTACTAATCACTGGCCTATGTTTATTTTATCAAACAATATTTTTCTATCGAAAACGAAGTAAATAGATTCTATGTTTGTTATTATTAATATTAATATCAGGTGGCCGAGCCTTGCTCGGTTAAATAATTTATACTAAGAAAGGTTATATACTACTGCTACTGGTGCTACAGCCCATGGAAAGATATGGCCTGCTCTTACACATCCCTCCATTCAGAAAACTCCTGGGCCTTTCGTCACCACGCCCTAACGGTAACCCTAACTTTTTTACTTAGGTTTATAGTTAAATCAAAAGTGCCTGCAGCGTAGCAAACTCGTTGACCGTTAGCTAGATATCTTGTTCAGTGTGAGAAAGTAAGGAGCAGTTGTGTAATCACCATTTCCTTTGTTTTGGTAATAACTAATCATACATCGGTACATTTAATTTCATTACTTTCCTTCCATAGTTCTATAATAAATCAATCTTCAATAAGATGGTGCGCTAATGTTTAATTAGGTCCATTGATACTTTAAAATTCGTTCTTGTTTGCATTGTAGTAAGGTAAGCCTAGTGACGTAAGCAGCGTTTTTCCCGTTTACGTCATGGAAAAACTTTCATTCATAAATTTTCCATTTCATTCATAAATTATTCTGACCAAAATTAAATTGAGACATTTTCATATCGAAATAACGGTCGAACTCGAGTTTTCCCGATGTGGCCAATGAGTTGAGAATTTTTTTCTCACTAATACGCACATACCTTGAAATTTTAAAGAAAATCGTTAGAGCCGTTTTCGAAATAAAATTTATAAATAAATAAATAAATATATATATATACAAGAATTGCTCGCTTAAGAGTATAGGATTAATCGGCCTCTTTAGTCACACAAGGGCAATTTCCAAGAGCTTGCAAGGGGAAAAGATCGTCTCTCGAGACGTGAAATGCCACAGAATTACACACAGAATATTATTATTAAAATATTATTATTTTCTAGATCTATTCGTAGGACGTAATCATCTTCTTTTTTGAAGTAACGTCTGTATTATATAAGATAAGATAAGATTCGTATGTACTACTATTCAATCTATTAATCTTTTTAATTTATGACATATTTACAAAGCAACGATGACAGTTTGTTATTCCGTTACGTCCTGTAAATCTACATCGTAGCCCTACAATTAAGCCATCATTTTCAAAAGTTCTCTGTTCATCTCTGTCCTTGAAATTATTTTTTACAAAGCTTTTAATTTTATTATAATTATATTAACTCACTCTGTCTGTCTAGTAAAAACTTTGTACACTTCGCTTCTCCCTTTATAGGTCGCAGTCTTGAAAAAAGATTGAAACAAACAATACATAACTATTTTAAACTATTTTTTTTTTAAATTTAAAAGCACCTCACTAGCAGAGTGGTTAGAATGTCGCTTGATGAGGCGTGAGCCATGAGATTTGAATTTAGAATCGTTTTCCCTTTTTAAAAAAAATGTTATTAAATGTTCAATTCACTCAGATGTCTCTTTCTTTCTCTCGGCGCCCCCCCTTTTTCTTTTCCCAACCAGTACAGATAAATAATTAATATAGGATCATAGCGTATTGAGAAAGCTAAAAGCATGAAATAGCGCTAAACAAAAACTAAAAATATTTCTAATCGAACAGATTTATTTATTGTTGGTCTTGATCACATTGATTAACATAAATGATCCAAACTAAGTGATAGGCTTACAATGACACTTCTAATAAGTTTTTTAGAAGTATTTTTTTTAAAATGTTCTTTGATGTTCATATTTTCTTTCTGAAATAGACCTAATGTTACGATTATTGTGCAGGCAGTGTTCAATCTTTTTATACCGTCGTGAAGACATCCAAAGAGCATATCGCTTGATCAAATAGTCAGTATATGTATGTCTTTCTTTAACGCACGCTGCACATTAGTAGGCCCTCACTTCTGCTTTCTGTCGGTTTCCATGTGCATTTAAGAGCACACCGCTGGATAGTCTAAGAGCTGAGCCGAAGGCTCTTCGAGCTCTAAGTTTGAAAAAAAAAACCTGTCTGAATCCGTCCGAGAACAAATATCAAACAATAAAAAACAACCTGTCTGATCACAGGTCTGTCTGGGAGTGACCCGAGTCAATATGCCTATAGGACAGTGCTGTTTCCAATACCACTGGCACTTTGGACGCATGGACTAGAAATCATGGCCGAAGGCCAAGTAATACCGGGGGCTGCCGCCATTTTCCTTCATTATACCACGCTAACCGTGTAGGATACGCCATTATTGTACGTAACGCTCCCTTGAGGAACGGCGCATATGGATTCGTGACCTTAACATCATCTGCCCCATAGATCGAAAGGTCAGAAAGAGGAAATTTTTTTTTTTACCAATAGGAGGCCCTATAGGTGGCTGTCTAGTTTGCTTATGTCTAAGGCCGGCCTTGCTTTAGACCAGTGATTCCCAAAGTGGTCCATATGGACCCCCAGGGGTCCACGAGGACTTCCAAGGGGTCCACGAAAATGAAAAAAAGAATTCGGGGTCCATGACATGCAAATGGGGGTCCACAAGAGTGGATCTCATTTAAGAACGAATTGAGTTTAATATAAATCTCACATTAATGGAATCACCTATTATATCATACAAACATTGCTTATACTTTATTATAGCTAGGCCATTACATTTTTTTTTGTATTATCGGAAAGAAAAACATATTTTAAATTTTAAAACATCATTTAAATAGCTTAATTTGGTCTAGAGATAATTAATATTTAACATGGCTGAATCTTAATATAAAATAGACGGTGGTGTTAATTTATAAAAAAAAAATTTCTTCTTTTCTTGTCGAACGTATATTGCCTATGTGTCTTTTATTTAACAACATTTTATGTAATGACACCATGAAAAAATAACCTGCCACAATGTGCAGAGGAGAGGGAAGGAATAGGTCAGACTAACAATAACAAACAAACTGTAGGCCCCTACCCAATAAAGCATTAGCAAGATCTAGATCTTTACTCTAGTCTAATTAGTTTTCCAGACCTTCATTTAGTTAATTAGACCCATTTCAATCAAGCTTCATGTGGGATACGGTTGTAAAAAAAAAAGGGGGGGGGAGCTTTGTCGAACTACTGCATTAGTTTTATTTATAAATGTTGATAGGATGGTACCAGGTTCCGCAAGGTTGTCATTGCAGGAAGTGGTAATGGATGTAAGCACTCCACTACCTATAAAATGCTTCCTAATGGCATGCGTCTCAAATAGCCTCTGACAACCAGTCCAACTCCCGGCCTTCACGTGTGGCTCAGATATTGAGTCCGGCGGAACTGTTCTTACTAACAGGAGAAGGGGCACAGGCGAGTAACTGGCGCCTTAACCAGTAAGCTTCGGGCAGGAGGGGCTCGTTAGCCATGGCTGGCTACCCACCTAGGAGAAGGAAAACTCTGAATTCAAACCTCTGCTGCCTTGCAGTTATACCCAATCAAGGGAAAGGCTTCGGGAGTCAACCCTGAGGAAAAATCAGGAGCTGGCGACCCTAAGGCAGTTTGCAGCACCCAGTGCTACACTCTGGCAGAACCTGCGACGCTGCTGACCCCAAACTGTATCGGCACTGCCGTTCCTTTGGATACATCAGCTGCGTGGAGAGGGGGGAACTGATGTGTGGGCGACATCGTTCCGACCACAGCTTATGCCCAGGCATTCATCTCATGGAAATGAGATGATCCATAGTCGCTTCGCGACTGACGGTGGCCATAGGAGGATGGTACCAAGAAATATATTTTAGGTTAAATATTTATTCCTAATGTACTTGGAGAAGAATCTGTTGCAACGATGTCCGCCATTGCTTATGCGGGTGGCGCGGACCATATGGGGCATCATGTGGTGAAGGACATCATGTGGTGAAGGACATCATGTGGTGAGTGGCATCATGTGGTGAGGGGCATCATGTGGTGAGGGGCATCATGTGGTGAGTGACATCATGTGGTGAAGGCATCATGTGGTGAGTGGCATCATGTGGTGAATGACATCATGTGGTGAAGGACATCATGTGGTGAAGGGCATCATGTGGTGAGGTGCATCATGTGGTGAGTGGCATCATGTGGTGAGGGGCATCATGTGGTGAGTGACATCATGTGGTGAAGGCATCATGTGGTGAAGGACATCATGTGATGAAGGACATCATGTGGTGAATGACATCATGTGGTGAGTGGCATCATGTGGTGAGGGGCATCATGTGGTGAGGGGCATCATGTGGTGAAGGGCATCATGTGGTGAGGGGCATCATGTGGTGAGTGGCATCATGTGGTGAAGGCATCATGTTGCGAAGGTTATCATGTGGTTAAGGGCATCATGTGGTGAGGGGCATCATGTGGTGAGTGGCATCATGTGGTGAGGGGCGTCATGTGGTGAGGGACATCATGTGGTGAGTGGCATCATGTGGTGAGGGGCATCATGTGGTGAGGGGCGTCATGTTGTGAAGGGCATCATGTGGTGAGGGGCATCATGTGGTGAGGGGCATCAAACTTTCAACCAGTATGTAGATCTGTGTTGTTGTTGTTTTTGAAACTCGAAATGCCGGTGTATTGGTCTGCCTCTAAAAAGATTATGCTCAATTAATTGCATAGGCCTACATAGCCACTAGCACAGTAGGCCTACTTTAGGCGGTTTGTAAGCCTAATTTAGAAAAAAATCTGGACTGTTATGGGCATCACAAAAGAGTAGAAAAGAATTCGAATGACAGTTGGTGAAATTACTATTCCATAATCCAGTATCATCTAGTCACAAGCTTCATTTTTTTATCCCTGATTTGTACTAGTTGACGTCTGCTGTGAGCAGAAGTTTGGACCAGATGGATAGACTCGTGTCGTGGGTCGTATTTTAGGCTTCGATGGATCAATATATCTAAATTAGGGATAAAAAGTTTAGTATTGGTTTAGCGCTTACGGTCCTGGGTTTGAATCTCAGTGACTGGGATTTTGAATTTCGGGATTTTTAGGGCGCCCCTGAGTCCACCCAGCTCTAATGGGTATCTGGCTTTAGTTGGGGAAAGTAAAGTAGGTTGATCGTTGTGCTGACCACATGACACCTTACTTGTTAACCGTTGGCTAAAGAAACATGACCTTAACCTCATCTGCCCTATACAGGGGCGGACTGGGTGTCGAGATCGGCCCGGGCATTTCTATACAATCCGGCGCATAACTTATATATCATATGATGGGCATTTAATTCTAGGCATACTTGTCCTCAAAGTCGTTATGTTAAGTTTGATAATGTAGCCTATCTATATGCATGCATACAGTAAACTCTAAATCTTTATAAGAAACATAGGCCTTATGTTGCTTTTTAATCGCTAAATGTGTAGGCCCTAAAAGCAGTAGCGGCCTTAGGGGGTGGCAAGTGGGGCACCCCCACATGCCCCGCGCTCGAGGGGGGCCCCGCGATCGGAGATTTTATTGTCACCAACTTCGAAAACCAAATCAGTTCTCTTTAACTAGGACTTGTTAACTCAATATTTTCCCAGTATCTTCATGACACCTATTACTATTTAGACAGCATCTACGGCCTGCCAATTATTCGTAAAACTTTAAAAAAAAAAAAACACAACAAACACGTATGTAGAAGCAACCAATCCAAATCGTATATTTAGTATTTAAATGTATAGGAAAATGCGTAGTGATAAAGTTTTAACTACCTTTTGCATTTTGAATATTGTATATGAGTCATTTATAACATTTCTATAATATAAATGTAGCTTTTGAAAAAAAATGTTGTTGTTGTTTTTAAATAGAAATTAATAAACAAATATACAGTGTTTTCTTGAGTTTCACTGGTGGTTCGTTCTTAGACTACACGCGAATGTCAGGTTTTCGCGGTATTTAGTTGTATATACGTACGCTATTTTTGGATATCAACAGAATCACAGGACATCCCCAAACTCTTAAAACCTCTAGATAACCATTTCCCATTTCATTAATTACCTTTGCATGCTGTTCCTTTTAAAAACTCATTTAATGTTTAGTCATTTTTAAAACTGGCATACTGCACTGTTATGGCGCATTACAGTATAAAAAGAATTTGTACGTAGGGCTATATATTAAATATACTGTTAATATAGTCTGCAATGAAACAAATGTTGAGGGTGTATGAGAAGGATTCCTTTTTGGTACTGTAATCTAGCCTGTATTGAACCAGTTGATGTGTTTGTACAGTTATTTCGGCCAATCTGCTTCCATAATGTTTGGTGATGACCATAGACATAAATATAGACTGGAAACAGGAAGTAACTTTATGTAACTTGAAAACATGTAGCCTATATCTATTGAATTCGGATTTCCGAAATCTGACAAGTTGCATGATCTTCAGTTTTAGAGATTAAACAAAACTACGCTAAGAGCATAGACATAAATAAGTATAGACTGGCCAATAAGATATTTTTATGAAGGGAACATTTGTGATTTGCAAATTAGTGTACTATACTATACAGCATGAGCAGTATAAAAGTTAAGTATTCATATCTATTTCAGCCATAGCCTATATAAGTATTGCAATATTTTCACTACTGTGTTTTTTTTATCTCTTAGCGTGACTGTAATGTCAATTAATCATAATGTTTATTTTTTGTTCTGAAACTGTTTTTTTTTTATTTTAGCTTATTTGGACATTCTGCTGAAAAATTCCCTAGTCTCACTAGTTCAAAGTTAAGGACTGAATCCTTTACTTTTTTTTTTCCAGTGTATATTTATTTATGCTATCTATGCCATTTTGTGAATGAAAATAGTGCGGATTTGGATACACCATTTTTCTTTCACACCATGCTGCGTAAATAAGGAGGAAGTGTAGTTTTGTTTAATCTCTAAGACTAAAGATCGTGCAAATTGTCAGATTTCGGAAATCCGAATACAATGGATATACCATAGACATATATATATAGACTGGCCGATGAAGAACAAATTATTATTGGAAAAATTTGGGCAAGCATAGATTTAGTTATATATATTTTCCTATGTCTTTCAATATGAAATTGTTGATATGGTGCGCATAGGTGCATGCGTAGCCTATAAAGGCTAATATTAGGAATAATGAAGTTTTGTACTTTTCAAAACTAAAGATCATAGTTATATATAGACTGAAATTTACGTCATAGAATTTATAGCTTATTTGCCACCATTTTTTTCTAACGTAGATGTGGACATAAAACATATTTGACTCTTCCTAAATGAAAATAAGATCCTGTTTCCAGTCTATATTTATTTATGTCTATGGGATATACATTTTTTCAAGTTACATAAAGTTACTTCCTTTTTCCAGTCTATATATGTCTATGTATCTATGCCATTTTGTGAATGAAAATAGTGCGGATTTGGATACACCATTTTTCTTTCACACCATGCTGCGTAAATAAGAAGGAAGTGAAGTTTTGTTTAATCTTTAAGACTAAAGATCGTGCAAATTGTCAGATTTCGGAAATCAGAATACAATGGATATACATTTTTTCAAGTTACATAAAGTTACTTACTTTTTCCAGTCTATATATGTCTATGGCTAAGAGATTAAAAAAAAAAACACTGGTGAAAATATTGTAATACTTATATAGGTTATGGCGGAAATAGATATGAATACTTAACTTTTATACTGCTCATGCTGTATAGTAAAGTACACAAAATTGCAAGCCACAAATTTTCCCTTCATAAAACTCTCTTATTGGTCAGTCTATATTTATTTATGTCTATGGTGATGACATATTAAGTTGTTGTTGTTTTTTTCATATAGGCTACTGTGCATAGACATCGTGCGGATGTGGGAAAACCTGTGTCACCATGTTAAAAAAAAAACGCGGGAGTATTTTTTTTAATTAATTTTTTGAAAGCCCGTAGTATAGCACTTCCGCAAAAGTCGGGTCTGCAAAAGTGTATGGACCTCTGTAGCTCTTTAGCATAAATTGTTCTTAATAGAACGTGATGAGTTTACGGTATATGTATAGTCTACCCTTACGACAAAGGGCCCCGCACATGACGCTCGCCCAGGGCCACGCGCACTGCTAAGGCCGCCCCTGCAAGGATGAAACCTAGTAGCACAATCTACGGATGTAGGCTATCACAGTATGTCGGAAAATATGTTAGATTTCAATAATATTACACTATAGATTCTGTTTAAACATAACGCTCAGAGGGCCCTTTTATAAGGTTTTACAAAATCTAAGCAATTTGATGCGACCCTTTTGTGGCTCTACCAGCCCACTTGGGTACCGGTCCGCCGGGCATTTGCCCGACTGTCCACATAGCCTGTCCCTCCGTGGCCCTATTGATCGCAAGGTCTGAAAGGGGAACTTTTTTTTATTTCTGTTTTTTTTTTTACAGCTCTTTATGGACTTTGATAGATTTAATTCTGTGATTTTCTAATCATGTGCATGGCAGTGTCTCAATGGTGAAGTTGACAATAACACGTTTAATGTAATAAATATACTTGGTTTATTGACTATTATATACACTGATAATACTAAAGAGTAACTAATGAGCTATTTATAGAATATTTGCAAAGAGACGAAATAATAACGTCAAGCATGGAGTATGGCGCAAATACAACTCGTTACAAGAATTAAGAGGGAGGCACACACACACACAGAGACACACACACAGACAGAAAGAGTGAGACACACAGATAGAGAGGCAACACACACTGACAGATAGCAACAGATGGGAATGGCGTTGATTCTTGTTCATATTTTAAAAGGTCATAACGTTTTCAAAGAACACCAATAAAACAATCAAACAATGCAGTGAAACAGGTCAAAGGTTAACTTCTACAACAACAATTAACACTCTTCTAGTCACTGTGTCTTTTGAATGCAACTGTTGCATTATCTGTCATTTCTTAAACCTGTCTCAATTATTTATTTATGAATTTATTTTTGATTAAAATCAGCTTTAAATTTTTGGTGACATAGTTTTAATAAATTTGAATATACATAAATATATATACAATAGAGACTCGACATTAAAATTGGTACTAGGTGAAATGAATAAACTAAGCCGGTTTAGTATATTTCATATTATGAACTAACTAATATTTAAACATAGTTCAGATTCACAAGTATCATGACCAACTGAATCCAGACAAGACCAATCACCTCGACGTGGCAACCTTTGGGCAGTTTAGACCAATAGTTCTTTGCCACGTCAGAGGTCGTCAATAAACACATTATTATCTGTTAATAAAGCTTATATATTAAAGACTATTATTATTTATGCTTAATTTCCTACTAAAGCAATAGTAATAACTATAACAAATTGAATGATGGCCAGGTAATCGCTAGGGCAGTTATAGACAATGAACGATAAGCCAATTAATTCAAAGTAATGACAAAACAACAGGCTTCTTATGCAGGCTACGTTATGTAGCCCCCCCCCCCTATTGTTTTTTTACATTGCAAGTAGAACTACCTAGTGTTCACTCTATTGGAGCCACAAGAAAAAAAAACAAAATATTTCCAAACATATTTTTACAAAATAATATTTAAAAAAAACGTGAACTTAACAATATGATAATGCTAATAAAATGAAATTATTCAGAATATCTAACACCAAAATTGCTTTCATAAATTACAGGTGGTTTGTTAAGAAATAAAATATTTCTTGCAAGTAGATAAAACAGTACATACATTTGTCGAGATATTCATAATGTGAAGTTTTTAAATATATGTAGGCTACAAAGCTCTAACCACGCATTGTCAACCGTTCTATTTTTGTCGTATGTATAGGTTTGTGGGTTACAAAAGGGGATTAAAACTGTAAACATTGGAATACTTTTGTATAGTTTTTGAGTGATCTCGTCTTTCCACGTGAATCAGAATTAGAAAATATTTTTGAAATTTATATAAATTGAAATTTTGAGTTGTCTTCTATTCATTTTTTTAAATAGGGGCCTATATTTTTTTAGAAGGATGATAATTACTGTAATATTATTTTTTTGCATAGGGAATAAGAAAATTTACGAATTATTAAAATTTAACTAGTTTCAATAATAAAAAAAAATAGGTTTAAAATGAAAATTTTGAAAAAAAAAAAAAAGAAAACAAAAGCGATGATGCAAAATACATTATATTAAGGCAAGCAGATCTTTCAATGTTTCTAATTTAATTAAGACTCTGCGGGTGTTGCCTCCCTTCCTTTTGCTTTCTCCTTTTCTTTCGACTTTTTCTTCTTCCTTTTTTCTTTTCGCTCTTCCTGCAGATGTTTGTAAGTTTCCACTATGGACACTTCGTCATCTTCCTTGCTGCGGTGACAGAGAAATTTACGCTGAATAGAGGACACTTTATTCAGGCTAACAATGGCGAACGCGATAATTAGAATCAGGGCCGGAATGGACACTGACAAGAGGGGGATGAGCCATCCGGATATGTTCCCCGAGCCGGAATCTTCCCCTGAATCAGCATCGCTACCACAGATTGTGTCTCTTAATGTAGTGCAGCCTGAAAGAATACGGTGACCTTGTTTGCACACGGTGCAGGGCGCGCAAGAGTAGATGTCAAGGTCGGACTTTGTCTTGAAGTATCCTTCCGCGCAAACAAAAACGGTGTCTCTGGATTGGTTGCAAGGGAATTGAACAAGGACACCTGGGCTTCTTATGTCCGTGCAAGGCTTACAAGCGTTGCAGCTTTGATAATTCATGTCCATGAACGTTCTGTTCAAACAGGGACGACATATTTGAACTTCCGCGTCATAGAATTCTCCCAAAAGACAGTCCCCGGCGCCACAGACGATATTCTGCCTCAAGACAGCTCCGTCCAATGCAGTCAACAAAAGAAATAAAACGATACTTTTAAAAAAAATGGTTTCCATTTTAACTAGGTATTTAAAAGTTCTTAAAATGTGTTTCTTTAAATTGAACTCGTGCCAACTAAGAACTTCCAAATTTATTTGTTGAATTTAAAATTGAAAATTGTCTATGGCGTTCTTCGTTATGTTATGTTATGTTAGAAGTGAAGTGATGCTGACTGTGTTGATGTTAGAAGTGATGTGTGGATATTATCACATCAAGATCGCTGGATGATCACTTTCTTGTTGATAAGAACTTGCTGAATCCAAATGATTGGCAACTAGATCTATGTGATTCCCGGAAATATACAGACTGGTGACTTGGTCTGAAGACTCATTAGCATCCGTTGTTGCGGCGACCTGTTAAAAAACAATCAAAATATAAAATAATACTAAAAAAAAAAACTACAAAGTTTATATAAGTAAAAGAACCGCACAATGATTGTCATATATATTGCACGATTTATCTCCCCTTTTCTATAGAAAAACAACCTCTTTTGAATTACTACTATCTAATAACTTAATTAACTGCCTTTTTTTTTGTTTGTTTTTATATACTGTCACTGACAATGAACTTTTAAGGAAAGTTTCAACTTGATCCGAGAATGGCAGAAATAACGTACACAGAGTGAGTTGGCATAAGATTTGTAAACATACACTATAATCTGTAATCTGGTCGTGCGGTTTGCGCTCTGGACTGTCGTTCAGATTTATCGATGGTCCTGGGTTCAAACCCTGCCCGCTCCCATCCCCCGTCGTCCTGCGGGAGGTTTGGACTAGGAAGTAATTATCTTCAACTCTGAAGGAACATCCGAAACATGTAAAAATTATAAAAGTTTAGTTTACTTAATTGTGATAGATACGAATTATAAATGATTCTATAAACGTCATCAAGATCGACACCAGCAGCTGGGAAGAGGTGGCACTGGATAGATCCACATGGAGAGAGAGCAGAAAGGAGAGGTCTTGGATTGCAGATGCCATACACAACAGAAGCAGAAAGAAGGGTGGAAATGCAACGGCGCTTGGTGATTACATGTGCCGAGCCTGCGATCGCAGCTGTGTATCAAGGATTGGCCTTTTTAGTCACACAAGAGCTTGCAAGGGGAAAACATCGTGACTTAATTCCCAATTTAAAAAACTTTCGATACAGTACGTTACGTCACAAGACTGGTCTACGCCAGAGTCGGGTTTAAGTAAAAGGAAACACTTGGCATAATATTGTGTAGGCCTAAACCCTCCTAGAAATAAACCAAAAACAAAAGTGAAGTTTCTCTTTCAAACATTCCTATGTGGCAGATGATGCAGATGTCATCTGTTTCCGTGGTTCATCGTTAACGAGGATGTCGTATTGCCAACACAACGATCAATCGCCTTTGCTTTTCCCACAATGTCAGGTACCCATTTAAGCTGGGTGGACTCGGAGGCGCCCTTAAGATCCCGAAATTAAATAAATCAGTCTTTATCAGCATTTGAACCCGGGACCAGAAGCCAAGTTCTTTACTCATCAGCCATAGCCCCACCCCTCTATTGAAATGTTTCACACAAAAAACAACAACACTGAATTAATATTACTGACTACTACTTAGAACTACGGGCATTTCCTATATTTATCTTTAGTTGCATAAGAAATAGAGTATATCCATTTTCATTTCAAAATAATTAAATAAAAGCTTCCAAAAGAAATGTATACTAATGTCTTCTACATTCGAATGCATCCGATCAATACCTATGCATCATTATCTTATTGCTGTGTCCGTGTTAGAAGGCTTTTTCTTTTTAGTTTGTAGAGGATATAAGGCCCAGTCAAGCCGTACAGTCCCTACTGCCCCTAAATCCTGATCTGATATTCTACGTTAATTTAAAATACATTGTTAATATTGTAATTTTAACTATAATTGCTATGTTTTTTTTTCTGGCATTGGGCCTCATATTTTCTAGCGAGCCTTGTATCAGGATCGAAACACGAACCGCCAATAATTGTCTTGTCATTTTAAATGGCCTACACAGCAAGAGATAGACAAGTGACGTAGGTACAGGTTAAAGTTCAAGAAAAGGTCAACTATCTCATTAAAGTACATAAACATAGTATAATAAAACCATAAAACCCTCCGAGAAAGTTTAGAATATGTCTATATACCCTTAGCTAAGTAGCCTATTTACAGTCTGCATTAGTGTTTCCCAAATTGTGTTATGCGAGTGAATTCTGTTAATCAAGACAAAAACAGAGCGGTACAAAAACTCATTCGTTCTTTATTCGGTCAGACTATATTAACGCCACTCGTTGATCAGGAAACATTAAAAGGACTAAGATGCCTGTGTGTAGTCTCTGAGTGAACTCTTTATGTTGTGTCTGTTCTATTATGTGCATTTTTCTGTTGTGTTGTCTTTATATGAGAGAAGAGTCCTTGTAATCACAACAAATTTCCATAAGGAACAAAAAGCAGTCTTAGTATTAACTACTCAGAATGTGCGAAGTGTTCCGTTAAGAAACAAATTTGAGAACCACTGGTCAACATGATAACCAGCTTGTTAAATAGTGTCTTTGTTCCTAGTAAAAGCCAATAATTTTTAAGACACCTGCACTGACCCAATTTTTTTTTTCAATGTCGAGAATAGACGTGATTTTGTATTGAGATTTTTTTTGGTTCAAAATACCATTTTATATTACCGGTATCACAAAAGCAGAGGCGTAACGAGGGGGCAAGGGGCATGATGCCCGGGGGCCACCCTCGTGGGGGGGGGGCACCACATATATTTTTTGTGATGTTCCAGGAAAACGGGGGGATGGGGCACCATTAATGTACCCAGGGGCGTAGCTAGGTGTTCGGGGGCCCGGGGGGATTTTCAAAACCTCCTCCCCCCTCACCCCCCTACGCTACGCCACTGAATGTACCTTGCCCCCGGCTAGGTTTTGCTCACTACGCCCCTGCACTAAAGGCTGCTGCACTTATTTCATTTTATCTCAAGATGAATTTGTCTATAATGTAATAAAAGTTATATTTAGTTTTATTCACAAAGAAGTTGTTGAAGTTATTTCTAGCTTTCTATGTTAAGATATGACACGCCTACAGCGGCTTTGTTGTCTATTAGCAGTTTTAAGTCTCAAGTAAACAACTATCGACAAACAAATGGCAGACAACGGCTTTGTTTGCATCAAATGTTGCAGAATACGGGTTTGCGTGGTCTCGTGAAATACTGCAATGATTCTTTATCTTCGGAAGCCAATGCCTTCATATTATGTTTGAGTCAGGGAAGTGTAGCTTATTTTTTTTAAACCACTGATAAACCAATTCATAATTAATTATTATAGCTTTTATATAGGGCTACTTTCATGCTTATAGCATGCTCAGAGCGCTTTGGTCCAATCTCATTTGTGGACCCGTGGGGGGGGGGGGCGCTATCTAGGAGTTGGTGTCCCGTGCTGCCTTTAGGCGCTCAGTTAACACAACTCTGCCCGAGTCGGGTGTCGAACCTCGAGCCCCCTTCTAGGTAGCCAAGCTCAAGCCGCACTTAGCCTCTCGACCACGCTTCCCATAATTGTCCTAGTTTGCGTAACAGAATCATTTCTTTCAAAAAGATAGTTTGTCGTACTTTTTTTTATCACCTCAATAGATCTGTTAACTTAGTGTAGAATATCTATTTTTAATGCTCATAGTGTTGTATAGAAGCGAGGTGGCTGAGTGTAAAGCGCTTGCCTTCCGAACTTGAGGGTTCCAGGTTCGGATCCTGTTGAAGACTAAAATGTTTAATTTCGAATTCTATAGAGCGCCTCTGAGTCCACCCAACTCTAATGGGTAAGTTGAGGGGGGGGAAAAAAAGCGGTTGAGCGTTTTGCTGGCCACATGACACCCTCTTTAGCCGAGGGAAACAAAAACAGATGATTACGTCATCCGCCCTAAAGACCGCATGGTCTGAAAGAGGGACATACCGTTGTAGGCACTATATACGTTTAAAACATTATTTCTTTGCATATAAACATTTAAACTGTTCCAAATTTAAATGACATATTTCGGATGCTAGTTTAGATTTGAAGATAATCACATTCGAGGACAAATCTCCCGCTGGTCGACGGGGGGACGTCGGTGGGAAGGTTTCGAGCCTGGGACAATCGAACGACAGTACAGAGCGCATACCACAAGACTACGCAGCCATCCAAAACGAAAAGCAGAACAATTTGGCTAATGCCCAATGTGTGTGTGTGTGTCTGGGCTTCTGAATCGATAGCGCTAGAGTTCGAATCTCGTTGGACTAGGATTTTGAGTTTCGGTATTTTTTGGGCAGGTATCTGACATTAGTTGGGGAAAGTAAAGGCGGCTGGTCTTTGTGCTGGCCACATGACACAGACACCCTATAACCTTTGGTCGTGGGAACAGATAATCTTTAGTTATCAAGATCTCAATGGTATATTTTACTTAACTACCATGGTGTTGTAACTGTAAGTAAAAAAAAGTGTTCACACTATTTCAAAGTCGCAAGAGAAGATGTAACAGGCCTAACTGTAATATAATTGTAAGTGTTCTACGACTGTCTGTATGGTAAAAACGTTTGGACACGTTAATCTCAAATCAAGCTGAAATTTTGCACAATATTTTTTTTACCTGACAACACAAGAATCAATAATAATTTAAAAAATGTATTAATCATAGACTATATATAGTCTAAGGTATTAATTAACTATTGGTAGTTTTTTTTTTTTTTTTTATCTTGAACAACGGAAAGAAATAGTACTTGACAGATGAATTAGTTCTCTTGAAAAAAAAAAACGATCATGCAAACATTCACCAAGATACTGCTTTATTTTCCTTCCCCTTTCACAACTAGGCCAGACAAGTGATAGGATCATAGCGCATTGAGAAGACCAAACGCTAAACAAAAACAATTGTTAAAAATATTTCCAATCACACAGACTTGTTATGCCTAGGCCAACCACATGTATGATTACGTGACTGATCCAGACTAATTGATACAGTAAAACTTAATATAGGCCTAAGCTTTTTTTTCCGAAAGTATTTTTTTTAGATGTTTTTCTTGTTTGAAGTGTACGTAGAACTAGATCATAGATATAAATAAATAAAGACTGGAAAAAGGAAGTAACTTCATGTAATTGGAAAACATGTATATCTATTGTATTCGGATTTCCGAATTATGGAAAATGTAAAAAATTGCATGATCTTCAGAGATTAAACAAAATTTATCGACATAAAATAAAGAACACACAAACGCAATTCACAAATTTTGATTTCATAAAACTCTCTTATTGGCCAGCCAGTCTATATTTATTTATGTCTATGAGTGTACGTAGATCTAGCTTATAGACATTAATAAATATAGACTGGAAAAAGGAAGTAATTGTATGTAACTTGAAAACATGCATATCTATTGTATTCGGATTTCCGAATTATGGAAATTTTAAAAATTGCATGATCTTCAGGCTTAGGGATTAAACAAAACTCATAGCCATGAATAAGGTACATACAAACGCAATTCACAAATTTTCATTTCATAAAACTCCCTTATTGGCCAGTCTATATTTATTTAGGTCTATGATCTAGATCTATAGTTTAGTTGTGATTGTGAGCCAAGTCGAGCTAGACATGCAGTTATCGATCTTCTGAGCGAACACATCAGGCCGGCTTTTTAAGGCGCTGGACTTGTGTATATCATTGAACTGATTTAGAGAATGATAACTAGAGACTTCAGTTCATATATCATTCCCTGAACACTTTTAACATTATCCCCTGAACACTTAAAAACATTATTCTCTAAACACTTATAATGTTATTCACTAAACATTTATAACATCTTTCCCTAAACACTTATAACATCTTCCATTATTCACTAAACACTTATAACGTTATTAACAAAACACCTATAACACCTTAAATTATTTCCCTAGCCTAAACACTTATAACATCTTCCATTAAACAATTATAACATTATTCACTAAACACTTATAATAACATCATTCGCTCAATATATATATAGCATCAGTCCCTAAACATTTATAATCATTCAGAAAACCAACGACCTGGCAGAGTTTAAGTCACTGATTAGCATGCATGATTGCATTTATACACGAAATGCGTGCGTAGAACCTAATTATCATCTCCTTTGAAGTAACGCCTATAATTGGTAAGATAAGAGTTAAATATTTAACCTAAACACCAATCCCATCGTTCCCTAAATTGTTCTAAACACTGGTAAAAAGCTATCCCTAAACATTTATAATTCATATATCAGGGCCGGCTTTAGATAATTGGAGGCCCTAGGGGAAGTGAATTTGGTCCCTGATAGCAAAGCCCAGAAAGGGCCCCAACAGGGGGATGAACGTTGGCCCAAACGGGTGCCCTTAGGGCTGAGTCTGGGTTCAGTCAGGGGGGCCAGAAAATCCCCTTGTGAAACCCGTGTGGGGCCAGTAAGGGGATGGAAATGTGGGCCCCAACAGGGCCAAAGATACTTAGCCCTTTGGGGGCATTAATGAAAGCCCAAATAGGACCCTTAAGGGGTGAGTCTGGGTGCAAAAAGGGGTCTCAGATGAAGCCCTGATGGAACCCTCATGGGGCAATTATGGGTCAAACATTGAGGGGCCTGAAACGGCTAACCACATGGGCCCCATTAGGGTGATGAACGTTTGCCCAAACGAGCACCCTTAGGGCTGAGTCTGGGCTCAGTTAGGGGGCCCAGATAAAGCCCTGATGGCCTCAAATGAAATAAAAAATAATAATAAACAAAAATTAGGTAATTTATTTAAAACATAGTGTACTCCAAAAATAATATTGGACACAAGTTTCACTTTCATTTTTTATTCTCTAAAAAAAAAATTGTTTTCAGTTATATGTGCGAGGCCCCTGCAAGTCGGAGGCCCTTATAGGCCACTGCCTAGTTTGCCTGTGCCTGAGGCCGACCCTACTTCTATCAAAACATCACATCATCCCTTAAACATTTATAACATTGCGGCCGGAACATTTATATAACTACGCTCCTTGAGCATTAAAGCCAATTCTATTCCGCGAACATTTATAGCAATACCATTCCGTAAACACTTTCAATAAACACATGACTAAAATATTTAAAATAATACTGTACCCATCAACTGGAATGAACAAATAGCTTAAGATCTAAAACATTTTTTTTTTCATTAAAAAGATAGAGTCCTGGAATAACTGGAGTACGTATGAATCTACGCAACACAAATGCGTTCTTAAAACAACACAGAATATAACACTACGCAAGGCTATGTAGATCTAGAAAGTAGTGCTATTGATTGTCGTCCGGTCGGTTTCCTAGACTTTGTGAAGTGCCATCAGTTCAAAAAAAAAAAAAAATCAATAAATAAATGGAGTAAGGCCCGACGCCC
>JADKLZ010022780.1:0-10020 GCA_021533235.1 Biomphalaria straminea | reverse complement strand
AAAAAATTAAACAAAAAACAAACAAAAACTCTGAAAAATAGACAAAATTGTAATTTTGGTGTGTCATTCAATATGGAAAACGCCAATTAATTTAGTGTAATTGTCAATGGCGTTTAAATATAGATCTAAATCTATCGCGATCTCTTTAGAAAGAAATCAAAAGCGTACTTTGATAGGCGATAGTAAATCAAAAAGGAAGATCTTAATGTTCATCGACTTATGTTGGAAATCTACCTTCTATTGTAGATGGCTGATAAAATAATTTGATATTGATTTTGAACCTACGAACAAAATGCAAAGACGAATTTATTTTCTAACAAAAAATCTTAATTTTCACTTATTATCCCAGACTAGGCACGGCGCAATCCGTTTTGCATAGGGCCCCACATTCTGTAGGACCGGCCTGGTCCTGGGTTCGAATCTCGGTGAAGACTAGGATTTTGAATTTTATACTTTAACGGGTAGCTGACTTTAGTTGAGAAAGTAAAGACTGTTGCTCATTGTGCTTGCCACATGACATTGGCAAAGAAACAGATGATCTTAACATCTGATCTTTATATCGTCAGGTCCGAAAGAGAACTTTACTCTCATATACTGCTTTCACACTAACATGGAAACCTAGTTTGATTGCATCTTAAAGCTGACTACACACATAAGCCTACACAACAGAACATATCCAATTGTTTATTATATCTTTATGTTCAGTAAAACAAATGCTGTCAAGATAATCTCATCTTCTAGCTAAGCCTCTTTGTATTTCGACGTAAGTCAATAACTTTGTCGTCTAGGCATTAGTTTTTCTTATGGCGTTAAGCCTGTTCACTCGTAAATGCTGTCATCATAAAGTTAGTGAATGACAACAATCCAAATTAGACTAGTGGTCAGACGTTGATCTAGATTTAAGTGTATTGAACAATTTGAACAAAATTCACATTTATAAATTAAATTCTTATAAATTCTTACTGCTTAAGGGGTGCTGATTAATTTATTATGTAAACATTAAGAAGTGAATATGATGCGAAAAGCATATTACACAATTACCCAGTAGTAAAGTAAGTAAATTTCCCCATTCAGATCTTGTGGTCAATATGACAGATGATGTAAAGGCCATCTGTTTCTGTGACCTACGGTTTACGAGAGTGTAAATGTGGTCAGCACAACGACCAACCGCTTTTCCCCAACCCATTAGAGCTGGATAGACTCAGATGCGCCCAAAGATCTTAGGTGACCAGTTAACGTTACTTTACTTATTTCAGAAGAGTCTTATCAAAGACAACGTGTCGACCTGTTTGCGTTTATGTGAAAAAATAACGTCAAATGATTTTTAAAATTGCACTAGTCGACCGGCGGCATAGCATACGCCGCTATTTTCCAGGGCAGGCCTTAGGCACTGCAACATATGCGACCATATGCAGTGGGTCCCGCACTTTCATTGGACCCGTGCTAATTTTTTAGGTGTATAAATTATTAAATTAAGTTACATGAAGTTAATTCCTTTTTCCAGTCTATATTTATTTATGTCTATGCTATTTTGTGAATGAAAATAGTGCGGATTTGGATACACCATTTCCATTCACGCCATGCTGCGCCATGGGATCTTTCCATTTACTTGTCATAAGTGAATTCATGAATAAAAAATACTATGAATGGAGCTAAAAATGGCTAATTGACCTTAATTTTCGCGATATTAAAAATATAGTTGCACTCATGTAACAATGCTTTAGAAAATAAATTTGAATGTTAATTTGATTAAATGGACTATAATTAGTATGTTCATGTGCTAAAGCATAAAACTAGATTTGCGAAAAGAAGTTCTATAATCTTAGAGTTGAATTCGAGTTTTAGATCTAGATCTAGATCTAAGAATAGAGAGATGAGTTACCTTTCGTAATCATGTCTAATGAACGAATGTGCGTAATTTGTGATATTATTTAAAGTACTTTTAAAGTGAAACCTGAGAATATACTCTATCTGTGTATTGTTGTTCTAGTTTCAATAGTCTTACGACACAATAATCTGGAAATACTTTTAATATTATGACAAAAATTGAGAAGAAGAGAATTATATAAACACCACTTTCATTCACAAAATAGTGCGGCTTTGGTTACACCATTTTCCATTCACACCATGCTGCGCCATGGGATCTTCCCATTTACTTGTTGTTGCTTGTTGCATGCTCGACTGAACTTTTGAACTTATCGACTTTGAGAATTATAAATATAGATTATCATGTTCAACAAAAAAAAAAGTAAAAATAGATTCACTACATTTAGAGTTCCAATTGATAAACGCACAACTGCTAAAGATCACTATACCAAGCCATCGGAGAAAGAGTGAGGGCCTCAACGTAGGTAAAGATAGGCCTACATTTTTTTCAACCTTTTCTTTTTTTGGAAGGGAGATTTCTACATATTGTGCCGACGTTTCGGCGGGCCGGATGGAACCACGTCGCGGGCCGGATATGGCCCGCGGGCCGTATTTTGGGCATCACTGGTCTATTGTAAGAAGTCTCTCTCTTTTCTTAGACTTGATTTCATTCAGTGCTGAAAATCCAAACTCACAAAACCATGAAGATATAAGGAAGAATTATTTTGATTGCTTTTAAACTGATTGCAGGATATTACTTGTTGATTAAAATCCAAAACACATCCAGGCTTTTCTAGCAAAACTTGACTTAAGAACTGCATCGTTTTTTTTTTAAATCAATGTGCTGCTCTTCTTCTATAGTGTAAGATTTGTAGCTTCATTGTTTCCTAATGGCTAACTGGCCCATCCATACTCATTACTTCCGACTGTTGGAAAGTAATTCTGCATGCTGACTGCAGGTGTGTCAAAGTGTCCAGAATTTCGGGGGTGATTTCTTAATTTGAAGAACATTCATTTTAAGTAGGAAGGCAGTCGAAAACTCCTTTCGAGATCTTACTTTGCCACTAAGACAATTTTTGCACTAATAGGGTTTGTTGCTGAACATATATGTGTCAGGCGCGAATAGCCCAATTTTTCTGTAAAGGAAATTACAAAAGTCATTTCTTCTATATATCTTCTATATAAAATTCAACCACAGACCTATATATATTACAATAAATTTACGTTTTTGATTTCGAGTTTCGATTTATTTAGTGGTTACTGTTTTACTATTGCATACCAAGTATTAGAGTTTAGAAAAACCCAGTTTCTTTTCTTGTGCAATTGTACATATCATTTCTCTGTTAGTAAAGTCCTATATTTAGATCTATGATCTAATTCCAGTCTAGATTCATATAGGCCCTATAAAACTTGAATAGATCTAGTAATAGTATAGATTCTATCTTATGCTATTCCTATAGTCATTTTTTATTAGAATAAAGTATAGATATTAATAAAGACTAAAGTTGATTAATTATTAGATTATTATATATAGACATAGGACATAGATCTAATAATTTAGGCTACTGAATACATTTACCAAAGACTATACTTAACTTAATGTACTTAACTAGATCTATAGATCTATCTATAATTTAGTCAATCTAGATCTATACAATATTCATTATAATATTTCTTCTTATTTAATAAGTTAGTACTTAGACTTAGATCTATTATAGTTTATAATAAATTTACTTTTCAATGCCTAGACCTAATAAAAAAATGCTAATGATTTCTAATGACTGTTTTTTTTTTATAGTAATTGGCCTACTAGATCTAGGTCTAGACTTAACTTAAATCTAGTCTAAAATAATGACTGTCTAAGACTCGAGATGATTGAGACTTTCACATACAGAGGTTGTTAGTAATACGGTTAATAATGTCGGCGGGCAAAAACCAAGGTTAGGAGGATACTTATTAGGGAACTCTTGTATGCAGATTGTAGCTAACTCTGATATTCAGCTCCAGACCCTGGTTTACAAACTATCTGCTGCTTGCCAGAAGTTCGGCAACCTGCAACCGCAGCTGTGTATCAAGGATTGGCCTCTTTAGCCACACAAGAAGTCGCAAAGGGAAAACATTGTCTCACGAGACGTAAAATGCCACAGAGAGAATGTCGGCTGAAAGTAAACTGTATTCATATATAAAATTCTTTTTTTTTTTGTACTAAAAAAAAATAGGTGCCGGTACTCATGATAGATTGCTAACTTTCAACTACTAATAAATTAATAATTAACGTTGAAATACTATAAAAGTAATAATTTTTCCCGACATTGAAAAAAGGTGCCGTTACAAGTACCGGTGCGTACCATCACAAAAATATATGTATAACTCAATCTTCTTTCATTACATTTTTTTGCGGGGTTATTGCTACTTAATACATTGATACCGGATCGGTTTATATAGGGCCTAAGTATACAAGCAGGATCTCAAGCATTGGATATATTTATTTTTTTTAAATACAAAGTTTTATGGAAGAGGCAATTATGGGCGCCCACAGGGATGTGCCTCTGAATTCTGAGTAGTCACGTTTTAGCCATTAAAAAATATTAATGAAATACTTCTTCCAGGTGTGTTTTTTTATTACGTAGATGTAGATTTAATCAGAATCCAGGCGACGCAGTATACTAGAGAAAGCCGAGAAGATCGAAAAGAGCTGGGAAACCATAAAAAAACAAAACAACTAGCAATAGACTGTGGACAGTGACGTGTTTTTGTTGAGGTCATATGTTCTATTAGGAACCCAAAGAAATGATGATGATGAGGGGTTGTCACGATCAAAGAAGATCTTTGAAGGTAGCTTGAGTAAAAGGTATCATATGCTACAGTGCAAGTGATCTTGGAAGATGCTTCTTTTGAATAAAGATCTCATGACCGTGACAGACATTCCTATGGTGATTTAACAGAAGGCAGGAGATCCGCTTGTCTTCCACTTCTAAGGTACACTGGTGTATGCAAACGCGACATAAAGCTCTTCAAAGTCGGCACTAACAGCTGGGAAAAAGTGGCACTGGATAGATCCACAAGAAAAGTAACCTTTAAAAGAAAGTCCTCGATTGCAGATGCCAAGTAGAAATAATAGTGAAAAAACAAAGGATTGGCCTCTTTACTCACACAAGAAGTTAAAAGGAATAAAATCATTTAAAGTTTAAAATCATTAAAAAAATAATTTTTTCTCTTCATGAAATTGTGTATCGAAAAATGCCGGGTACTTGAAATAAGCTAGTACTAAAAAAACAACACAGATCTTGGGTAAAATACTCATCAAATAAAGTACTGTAAATGTGCACTTTCCCGCGCTATTTTTAACTCTTTTTCTTTTTATAGCCTCTATCTGGTTTGATCTCAATCACCCGTATTTTTGTGCATAATTTTTTTCAAGGGAAGTTGATAACCGTCTGGCCAGGGCCAATAGCGCTTTTGGACGCCTTCAGGCGAGAGTTTGGAAGAACAAATCGCTCCGCCTACCTACAAAAATAAATGTCTACCAGGCGGTGGTTCTCTCAACCCTTCTATATGGCTCTGAGACATGGACACTATATAGAAAACAGCTAAGACTCCTTGAGCGCTTTCACCAAAGGTGCTTGCGCTCCATCATGGACATACGATGGCAAGACCGCACTACAAACAGCGATGTCCTTGCGAACGCCGGTATAGACAGTATAGAGGGACTTCTTATGATCCGACAGCTACGCTGGGCAGGGCACGTATCCCGTATGGGAGACGAACGTATGCCAAAGGCAGTCTTTTTTGGTGAGCTAAAAGGTGGCCGACGTAACAGAGGCGCCCCACGGAAACGCTTCAAAGACCAGCTTAGGCGTCAACTTTCCTTGGCTGACATAGAGGAGAGCACCTGGCTGCATGCGGCGTCGGAACGAGACAGCTGGAGGTCACTCACAAAGGCCGCGGGATACACATTTGAGACCAAAAGAAAATCTGCCGCCGAGGACAAACGCAGACGACGAAAAGAAAATCTAAACCGACCACCTGCGGACAATGGTTTTGCTTGTCCTGGATGTGGCAAAATATGTAGGTCACAGCTGGGACTGCACAGCCACGGGAAACACTGTATTCCTCACTAATCTTCGGACTCGAAGACAAGCCTATTATTATTATTATAATGTCAGTTTAATTTATAAAGAGAACTGAAAAATGCAAAGTTATATAGGAAAAAAAGCCACTTCCGGCCCAATAGTTTTGAAAAACGATACGAAACGAAATAGCAGCAACAAACCCTATTGACTTCAGTTTTGACGATACAGAGATGATGGTTTGAATAGCAAAATGTTTTCGTTTACCAAATTGAAAATATCATCGCTTTTGATCGTAGTTGTTAAGTATTTGCAAAATAAGAATTCGTTGACACATTTTTCATCCTTATGAACCAAATAAAAGCTAGCAGCTGAGCTTTGCCGTTAACGTCAGTGGATTAATCAACTTGAAGAGACCACAGCAGAGACACTTCAGCGTTAGTCAAGTCAAAGTGTTCGCAGATTTGATCTTGTAAATCTGACGATAAGTCTTCAATTCTGCGCGAGAATTGATAAAGGAACTTTCTTAACTTTTTCGGCGGCATCGGGTCCACAACTATTGCTAAAGCTGGTGCAATGACTGATTTAGCCTCTGTGTGTGCTTTTTTTTGCGTTTTGCAAATAACTGAGCAACTGTATAACTTGCAGTCAATCCCTGGCAGCTTTAGGTAGTTCGTAAGTTTCTTAGCTTGTTTATTTTGTTGAGCCCTGATGTTTTCAAAGTAATCCTTCGGTTGGGCTTTTACAGCTGGATGTTTTGTTTCCAAGCGTCTCTTCAATTTGCTTGGAACAAGAGCCTCATTCTACAGAGTTGCATTGCAGATCAGACAGAATGGCAATGGAGAATCTTCAGGTCCTGAAGTTTATGAAACCATATCCAATGTAATCTTCTTTGTACCTTAGATTGGTTCCTTGCTTTTCATTTAACGCTTTCGCAGTTTCATTCTTGCTAACGTATCTCTCTTTGGATATCAATGAATAATGCTTATTAATAATTTGTTATTTTTAGCATGCCCGTTTACTGTGATCCTTGGGGCTGAGTATGTTTCATTGGGTGACTTCTGGAACATGACTTCTGTTTTCCCGAGGTTTATAGATAGACCGAAAGAGGCGGCAGCGTAGGCAAATTCGTTTACCGCGTTCTGGAGGTCATTTTCATTGTGAGCTAGCAGGGCGCAATCATCGGCATAGAGAAGCTCCGTTATGACCATCTCCTTTGTTTTTGTGTTGGATAGTAGACGTCGGAGATTAAACACGCTGCCGTCACAACGAAACCGGATGTAGATGCCTTCATGCAATCGCTGCCTCATTTGACCCAGCATTACGCCAAAGAAGATAGCGAACAGAGTAGGGGCAAGTACACAGCCCTGCTTCACGCCATTTTCTATTGGGAAGTGATCAGAAAGAGCACCATTGTGTCTGATCTGGCCTCTCTGTCCAACGTGAAACTGCTTGAGGATGGATAGGAACGTAGGTGGGCACCCCAGCTTAGCCAAAATCCTCCACAAACCATCGCGACTGACCGTGTCGAAAGCCTTGGTGAGGTCCACAAAAGCTGCGTACAGGTTTAGGTTCTGCTCTTTGCATTTTTCCTGTAACTGTCGCAGAACAAATATCATGTCAGTTGTACCTCTACCGGCTCTGAAACCACATTGGCTTTCAGACAAGACCTCATCCACTAAAGACTGGTTTAGTCGGTCGAGCAACACTCGAGCAAAGATCTTTCCTGCTACCGACAGAAGTGTAATGCCTCAATAGTTGGAGCAGTTAGACATGTCACCCTTTTTGTATAGGGATAAGATTACGGAGTCTCTAAGTTCAGGTGGGACAACGCACTTCCCCCAGCATAGAGTGAACAAGTCTGTTAGCCTCTCGGTTAGGGCGACACCACCCATTTTAAATATTTCCGCACGAAGTCCATCAGAGCCAGGTGCCTTGTGTCTTTTGAGTTTAGATATTGCTGTCATAATTTCTTCAGATGTCGGTGGGTCGTCGAGCTCCTCTCTTATGGTTTTCTGAGGGACATTTGCCAGCGATTCCTCTGATACGTGGTAGACCACTTCACATATCTTGGTAGCATAGTGTCAAATGACGCCTCACTTTCAAGGGAAGTTGATAACCGTCTGGCCAGGGCCAATAGCGCTTTTGGACGCCTTCAGGCGAGAGTTTGGAAGAACAAATCGCTCCGCCTACCTACAAAAATAAATGTCTACCAGGCGGTGGTTCTCTCCACCCTTCTATATGGCTCTGAGACATGGACACTATATAGAAAACAGCTAGGACTCCTTGAGCGCTTTCACCAAAGGTGCTTGCGCTCCATTATGGACATACGATGGCAAGACCGCTCTACAAACAGCGATGTCCTTGCGAACGCCGGTATAGACAGTATAGAGGCACTTCTTATGATCCGACAGCTACGCTGGGCAGGGCACGTATCCCGTATGGGAGACGAACGTATGCCAAAGGCAGTCTTTTTTGGTGAGCTAAAAGGTGGCCGACGTAACAGAGGCGCCCCACGGAAACGCTTCAAAGACCAGCTTAGGCGTCAACTTTCCTTGGCTGACATAGAGGAGAGCACCTGGCTGCATGCGGCGTCGGAACGAGACAGCTGGAGGTCATTCACATAGGCCGCGGGATACACATTTGAGACCAAAAGAAAATCTGCCGCCGAGGACAAACGCAGACGACGAAAAGAAAATCTAAACCGACCACCTGCGGACAATGGTTTTGCTTGCCCTGGATGTGGCAAAATATGTAGGTCACAGCTGGGACTGCACAGCCACGGGAAACACTGTATTCCTCATTAATCTTCGGACTCGAAGACAAGCCTATTATTATTTTTAGCATAAACCTAAACAATTTACACGAAACACATAATAATATATATATAGTGGAATATTCCATAACCTGCCGAATAGGTAACACCCCTTTCCGACAATATGGAGAGATCCACTACTATTACTGGTCGTTGCAAGTAAGGATGTCATCGCAACGTAAAATAAAAATTTAATAGTATGCTGACCTGTGAAACGCTGCACGTGTGGCGTTCTGAAAACTCCCGCGGCACACCAGCGAATCTTCGGCGGCACACTAGTGTCCTGCGGCACACAGTTTGGGAAACACTGCCTTAGATAATAGAACACGCTGTTTCTCCCACACCCATTCTCGGATCAAGTTGAACATTAATGTACGCATTGAAACATAAAGAAATAAAAAAATTAACCAACTATTCAATAAATTATTGGTAATTTATTATTTTCATTGATACAGATTAAGGGAAATAGCTCCTACATTCTTGAGTGATAGTTGTAATGGGGAGTTTTTTCCCCTAAGTAAACTTTTATTTTTAGAAAAGGAATTTTACAAAGCTTTTATCAACTCACTCTGTCTATCTGTCTGCACGGTAAAAGTCTGTACACGTTATTTCTCCCACACCCAATCTAGGATCAAGCTGAAATATCCCTTCACGTTTAGAGTTTTAAAATAATAATTATTTGATTTTTTTCATGACAACGTAGAGTGAAAATCACGAGACCATGCGACAAACTGACCTACCAAACAATACTATGCACATGACTGGAAAAACAACCTATGTGTCAATGTTGATAATAGTGTTGTTTTCGGCTAGTATAAAACTTGTAAGTCTATAAAGGATCTTTCATAGAAGGTATGGAGAAAGTCAATCACGATCATAGACATAAATAAATATATATATATACATAAGAACAAAAAGAAGTGTTTTTTAACCTTCGAGGAAAAAAAAGAAAACAAAAAACAGTCATGTTGAGGCAAGCTGAGGGACTGAGGGAGGGCTGTAAGCTTCGCCAGTGTGATTCGGGGCGAAGCCCCGACTCTAGAAGCGTTTTCTTGCGTATTTTTCACTGCAGAAAGGCATTCTCATGATATCTACAGCTCAATGTCCATCAGTAGATATCGGGGCGAAGCCCCGACGCCAAAAACGTTTTTTTCATTCATCATTGCAGAAACGCATTCTCCTGACATCTACAGCTCATTATCCATCAGTAGATTTCGGGGCAAAGCCCCGACGCCAAAAGCGTTTTTTGCATTTGTCAGTGCAGAAAGG
>JADKLZ010022776.1:0-15392 GCA_021533235.1 Biomphalaria straminea | reverse complement strand
AAAAAATTAAACAAAAAACAAACAAAAACTCTGAAAAATAGACAAAATTGTAATTTTGGTGTGTCATTCAATATGGAAAACGCCAATTAATTTAGTGTAATTGTCAATGGCGTTTAAATATAGATCTAAATCTATCGCGATCTCTTTAGAAAGAAATCAAAAGCGTACTTTGATAGGCGATAGTAAATCAAAAAGGAAGATCTTAATGTTCATCGACTTATGTTGGAAATCTACCTTCTATTGTAGATGGCTGATAAAATAATTTGATATTGATTTTGAACCTACGAACAAAATGCAAAGACGAATTTATTTTCTAACAAAAAATCTTAATTTTCACTTATTATCCCAGACTAGGCACGGCGCAATCCGTTTTGCATAGGGCCCCACATTCTGTAGGACCGGCCTGGTCCTGGGTTCGAATCTCGGTGAAGACTAGGATTTTGAATTTTATACTTTAACGGGTAGCTGACTTTAGTTGAGAAAGTAAAGACTGTTGCTCATTGTGCTTGCCACATGACATTGGCAAAGAAACAGATGATCTTAACATCTGATCTTTATATCGTCAGGTCCGAAAGAGAACTTTACTCTCATATACTGCTTTCACACTAACATGGAAACCTAGTTTGATTGCATCTTAAAGCTGACTACACACATAAGCCTACACAACAGAACATATCCAATTGTTTATTATATCTTTATGTTCAGTAAAACAAATGCTGTCAAGATAATCTCATCTTCTAGCTAAGCCTCTTTGTATTTCGACGTAAGTCAATAACTTTGTCGTCTAGGCATTAGTTTTTCTTATGGCGTTAAGCCTGTTCACTCGTAAATGCTGTCATCATAAAGTTAGTGAATGACAACAATCCAAATTAGACTAGTGGTCAGACGTTGATCTAGATTTAAGTGTATTGAACAATTTGAACAAAATTCACATTTATAAATTAAATTCTTATAAATTCTTACTGCTTAAGGGGTGCTGATTAATTTATTATGTAAACATTAAGAAGTGAATATGATGCGAAAAGCATATTACACAATTACCCAGTAGTAAAGTAAGTAAATTTCCCCATTCAGATCTTGTGGTCAATATGACAGATGATGTAAAGGCCATCTGTTTCTGTGACCTACGGTTTACGAGAGTGTAAATGTGGTCAGCACAACGACCAACCGCTTTTCCCCAACCCATTAGAGCTGGATAGACTCAGATGCGCCCAAAGATCTTAGGTGACCAGTTAACGTTACTTTACTTATTTCAGAAGAGTCTTATCAAAGACAACGTGTCGACCTGTTTGCGTTTATGTGAAAAAATAACGTCAAATGATTTTTAAAATTGCACTAGTCGACCGGCGGCATAGCATACGCCGCTATTTTCCAGGGCAGGCCTTAGGCACTGCAACATATGCGACCATATGCAGTGGGTCCCGCACTTTCATTGGACCCGTGCTAATTTTTTAGGTGTATAAATTATTAAATTAAGTTACATGAAGTTAATTCCTTTTTCCAGTCTATATTTATTTATGTCTATGCTATTTTGTGAATGAAAATAGTGCGGATTTGGATACACCATTTCCATTCACGCCATGCTGCGCCATGGGATCTTTCCATTTACTTGTCATAAGTGAATTCATGAATAAAAAATACTATGAATGGAGCTAAAAATGGCTAATTGACCTTAATTTTCGCGATATTAAAAATATAGTTGCACTCATGTAACAATGCTTTAGAAAATAAATTTGAATGTTAATTTGATTAAATGGACTATAATTAGTATGTTCATGTGCTAAAGCATAAAACTAGATTTGCGAAAAGAAGTTCTATAATCTTAGAGTTGAATTCGAGTTTTAGATCTAGATCTAGATCTAAGAATAGAGAGATGAGTTACCTTTCGTAATCATGTCTAATGAACGAATGTGCGTAATTTGTGATATTATTTAAAGTACTTTTAAAGTGAAACCTGAGAATATACTCTATCTGTGTATTGTTGTTCTAGTTTCAATAGTCTTACGACACAATAATCTGGAAATACTTTTAATATTATGACAAAAATTGAGAAGAAGAGAATTATATAAACACCACTTTCATTCACAAAATAGTGCGGCTTTGGTTACACCATTTTCCATTCACACCATGCTGCGCCATGGGATCTTCCCATTTACTTGTTGTTGCTTGTTGCATGCTCGACTGAACTTTTGAACTTATCGACTTTGAGAATTATAAATATAGATTATCATGTTCAACAAAAAAAAAAGTAAAAATAGATTCACTACATTTAGAGTTCCAATTGATAAACGCACAACTGCTAAAGATCACTATACCAAGCCATCGGAGAAAGAGTGAGGGCCTCAACGTAGGTAAAGATAGGCCTACATTTTTTTCAACCTTTTCTTTTTTTGGAAGGGAGATTTCTACATATTGTGCCGACGTTTCGGCGGGCCGGATGGAACCACGTCGCGGGCCGGATATGGCCCGCGGGCCGTATTTTGGGCATCACTGGTCTATTGTAAGAAGTCTCTCTCTTTTCTTAGACTTGATTTCATTCAGTGCTGAAAATCCAAACTCACAAAACCATGAAGATATAAGGAAGAATTATTTTGATTGCTTTTAAACTGATTGCAGGATATTACTTGTTGATTAAAATCCAAAACACATCCAGGCATTTCTCCGCAAAACTTGACTTAAGAACTGCATCGTTTTTTTTTTAAATCAATGTGCTGCTCTTCTTCTATAGTGTAAGATTTGTAGCTTCATTGTTTCCTAATGGCTAACTGGCCCATCCATACTCATTACTTCCGACTGTTGGAAAGTAATTCTGCATGCTGACTGCAGGTGTGTCAAAGTGTCCAGAATTTCGGGGGTGATTTCTTAATTTGAAGAACATTCATTTTAAGTAGGAAGGCAGTCGAAAACTCCTTTCGAGATCTTACTTTGCCACTAAGACAATTTTTGCACTAATAGGGTTTGTTGCTGAACATATATGTGTCAGGCGCGAATAGCCCAATTTTTCTGTAAAGGAAATTACAAAAGTCATTTCTTCTATATATCTTCTATATAAAATTCAACCACAGACCTATATATATTACAATAAATTTACGTTTTTGATTTCGAGTTTCGATTTATTTAGTGGTTACTGTTTTACTATTGCATACCAAGTATTAGAGTTTAGAAAAACCCAGTTTCTTTTCTTGTGCAATTGTACATATCATTTCTCTGTTAGTAAAGTCCTATATTTAGATCTATGATCTAATTCCAGTCTAGATTCATATAGGCCCTATAAAACTTGAATAGATCTAGTAATAGTATAGATTCTATCTTATGCTATTCCTATAGTCATTTTTTATTAGAATAAAGTATAGATATTAATAAAGACTAAAGTTGATTAATTATTAGATTATTATATATAGACATAGGACATAGATCTAATAATTTAGGCTACTGAATACATTTACCAAAGACTATACTTAACTTAATGTACTTAACTAGATCTATAGATCTATCTATAATTTAGTCAATCTAGATCTATACAATATTCATTATAATATTTCTTCTTATTTAATAAGTTAGTACTTAGACTTAGATCTATTATAGTTTATAATAAATTTACTTTTCAATGCCTAGACCTAATAAAAAAATGCTAATGATTTCTAATGACTGTTTTTTTTTTATAGTAATTGGCCTACTAGATCTAGGTCTAGACTTAACTTAAATCTAGTCTAAAATAATGACTGTCTAAGACTCGAGATGATTGAGACTTTCACATACAGAGGTTGTTAGTAATACGGTTAATAATGTCGGCGGGCAAAAACCAAGGTTAGGAGGATACTTATTAGGGAACTCTTGTATGCAGATTGTAGCTAACTCTGATATTCAGCTCCAGACCCTGGTTTACAAACTATCTGCTGCTTGCCAGAAGTTCGGCAACCTGCAACCGCAGCTGTGTATCAAGGATTGGCCTCTTTAGCCACACAAGAAGTCGCAAAGGGAAAACATTGTCTCACGAGACGTAAAATGCCACAGAGAGAATGTCGGCTGAAAGTAAACTGTATTCATATATAAAATTCTTTTTTTTTTTGTACTAAAAAAAAATAGGTGCCGGTACTCATGATAGATTGCTAACTTTCAACTACTAATAAATTAATAATTAACGTTGAAATACTATAAAAGTAATAATTTTTCCCGACATTGAAAAAAGGTGCCGTTACAAGTACCGGTGCGTACCATCACAAAAATATATGTATAACTCAATCTTCTTTCATTACATTTTTTTGCGGGGTTATTGCTACTTAATACATTGATACCGGATCGGTTTATATAGGGCCTAAGTATACAAGCAGGATCTCAAGCATTGGATATATTTATTTTTTTTAAATACAAAGTTTTATGGAAGAGGCAATTATGGGCGCCCACAGGGATGTGCCTCTGAATTCTGAGTAGTCACGTTTTAGCCATTAAAAAATATTAATGAAATACTTCTTCCAGGTGTGTTTTTTTATTACGTAGATGTAGATTTAATCAGAATCCAGGCGACGCAGTATACTAGAGAAAGCCGAGAAGATCGAAAAGAGCTGGGAAACCATAAAAAAACAAAACAACTAGCAATAGACTGTGGACAGTGACGTGTTTTTGTTGAGGTCATATGTTCTATTAGGAACCCAAAGAAATGATGATGATGAGGGGTTGTCACGATCAAAGAAGATCTTTGAAGGTAGCTTGAGTAAAAGGTATCATATGCTACAGTGCAAGTGATCTTGGAAGATGCTTCTTTTGAATAAAGATCTCATGACCGTGACAGACATTCCTATGGTGATTTAACAGAAGGCAGGAGATCCGCTTGTCTTCCACTTCTAAGGTACACTGGTGTATGCAAACGCGACATAAAGCTCTTCAAAGTCGGCACTAACAGCTGGGAAAAAGTGGCACTGGATAGATCCACAAGAAAAGTAACCTTTAAAAGAAAGTCCTCGATTGCAGATGCCAAGTAGAAATAATAGTGAAAAAACAAAGGATTGGCCTCTTTACTCACACAAGAAGTTAAAAGGAATAAAATCATTTAAAGTTTAAAATCATTAAAAAAATAATTTTTTCTCTTCATGAAATTGTGTATCGAAAAATGCCGGGTACTTGAAATAAGCTAGTACTAAAAAAACAACACAGATCTTGGGTAAAATACTCATCAAATAAAGTACTGTAAATGTGCACTTTCCCGCGCTATTTTTAACTCTTTTTCTTTTTATAGCCTCTATCTGGTTTGATCTCAATCACCCGTATTTTTGTGCATAATTTTTTTCAAGGGAAGTTGATAACCGTCTGGCCAGGGCCAATAGCGCTTTTGGACGCCTTCAGGCGAGAGTTTGGAAGAACAAATCGCTCCGCCTACCTACAAAAATAAATGTCTACCAGGCGGTGGTTCTCTCAACCCTTCTATATGGCTCTGAGACATGGACACTATATAGAAAACAGCTAAGACTCCTTGAGCGCTTTCACCAAAGGTGCTTGCGCTCCATCATGGACATACGATGGCAAGACCGCACTACAAACAGCGATGTCCTTGCGAACGCCGGTATAGACAGTATAGAGGGACTTCTTATGATCCGACAGCTACGCTGGGCAGGGCACGTATCCCGTATGGGAGACGAACGTATGCCAAAGGCAGTCTTTTTTGGTGAGCTAAAAGGTGGCCGACGTAACAGAGGCGCCCCACGGAAACGCTTCAAAGACCAGCTTAGGCGTCAACTTTCCTTGGCTGACATAGAGGAGAGCACCTGGCTGCATGCGGCGTCGGAACGAGACAGCTGGAGGTCACTCACAAAGGCCGCGGGATACACATTTGAGACCAAAAGAAAATCTGCCGCCGAGGACAAACGCAGACGACGAAAAGAAAATCTAAACCGACCACCTGCGGACAATGGTTTTGCTTGTCCTGGATGTGGCAAAATATGTAGGTCACAGCTGGGACTGCACAGCCACGGGAAACACTGTATTCCTCACTAATCTTCGGACTCGAAGACAAGCCTATTATTATTATTATAATGTCAGTTTAATTTATAAAGAGAACTGAAAAATGCAAAGTTATATAGGAAAAAAAGCCACTTCCGGCCCAATAGTTTTGAAAAACGATACGAAACGAAATAGCAGCAACAAACCCTATTGACTTCAGTTTTGACGATACAGAGATGATGGTTTGAATAGCAAAATGTTTTCGTTTACCAAATTGAAAATATCATCGCTTTTGATCGTAGTTGTTAAGTATTTGCAAAATAAGAATTCGTTGACACATTTTTCATCCTTATGAACCAAATAAAAGCTAGCAGCTGAGCTTTGCCGTTAACGTCAGTGGATTAATCAACTTGAAGAGACCACAGCAGAGACACTTCAGCGTTAGTCAAGTCAAAGTGTTCGCAGATTTGATCTTGTAAATCTGACGATAAGTCTTCAATTCTGCGCGAGAATTGATAAAGGAACTTTCTTAACTTTTTCGGCGGCATCGGGTCCACAACTATTGCTAAAGCTGGTGCAATGACTGATTTAGCCTCTGTGTGTGCTTTTTTTTGCGTTTTGCAAATAACTGAGCAACTGTATAACTTGCAGTCAATCCCTGGCAGCTTTAGGTAGTTCGTAAGTTTCTTAGCTTGTTTATTTTGTTGAGCCCTGATGTTTTCAAAGTAATCCTTCGGTTGGGCTTTTACAGCTGGATGTTTTGTTTCCAAGCGTCTCTTCAATTTGCTTGGAACAAGAGCCTCATTCTACAGAGTTGCATTGCAGATCAGACAGAATGGCAATGGAGAATCTTCAGGTCCTGAAGTTTATGAAACCATATCCAATGTAATCTTCTTTGTACCTTAGATTGGTTCCTTGCTTTTCATTTAACGCTTTCGCAGTTTCATTCTTGCTAACGTATCTCTCTTTGGATATCAATGAATAATGCTTATTAATAATTTGTTATTTTTAGCATGCCCGTTTACTGTGATCCTTGGGGCTGAGTATGTTTCATTGGGTGACTTCTGGAACATGACTTCTGTTTTCCCGAGGTTTATAGATAGACCGAAAGAGGCGGCAGCGTAGGCAAATTCGTTTACCGCGTTCTGGAGGTCATTTTCATTGTGAGCTAGCAGGGCGCAATCATCGGCATAGAGAAGCTCCGTTATGACCATCTCCTTTGTTTTTGTGTTGGATAGTAGACGTCGGAGATTAAACACGCTGCCGTCACAACGAAACCGGATGTAGATGCCTTCATGCAATCGCTGCCTCATTTGACCCAGCATTACGCCAAAGAAGATAGCGAACAGAGTAGGGGCAAGTACACAGCCCTGCTTCACGCCATTTTCTATTGGGAAGTGATCAGAAAGAGCACCATTGTGTCTGATCTGGCCTCTCTGTCCAACGTGAAACTGCTTGAGGATGGATAGGAACGTAGGTGGGCACCCCAGCTTAGCCAAAATCCTCCACAAACCATCGCGACTGACCGTGTCGAAAGCCTTGGTGAGGTCCACAAAAGCTGCGTACAGGTTTAGGTTCTGCTCTTTGCATTTTTCCTGTAACTGTCGCAGAACAAATATCATGTCAGTTGTACCTCTACCGGCTCTGAAACCACATTGGCTTTCAGACAAGACCTCATCCACTAAAGACTGGTTTAGTCGGTCGAGCAACACTCGAGCAAAGATCTTTCCTGCTACCGACAGAAGTGTAATGCCTCAATAGTTGGAGCAGTTAGACATGTCACCCTTTTTGTATAGGGATAAGATTACGGAGTCTCTAAGTTCAGGTGGGACAACGCACTTCCCCCAGCATAGAGTGAACAAGTCTGTTAGCCTCTCGGTTAGGGCGACACCACCCATTTTAAATATTTCCGCACGAAGTCCATCAGAGCCAGGTGCCTTGTGTCTTTTGAGTTTAGATATTGCTGTCATAATTTCTTCAGATGTCGGTGGGTCGTCGAGCTCCTCTCTTATGGTTTTCTGAGGGACATTTGCCAGCGATTCCTCTGATACGTGGTAGACCACTTCACATATCTTGGTAGCATAGTGTCAAATGACGCCTCACTTTCAAGGGAAGTTGATAACCGTCTGGCCAGGGCCAATAGCGCTTTTGGACGCCTTCAGGCGAGAGTTTGGAAGAACAAATCGCTCCGCCTACCTACAAAAATAAATGTCTACCAGGCGGTGGTTCTCTCCACCCTTCTATATGGCTCTGAGACATGGACACTATATAGAAAACAGCTAGGACTCCTTGAGCGCTTTCACCAAAGGTGCTTGCGCTCCATTATGGACATACGATGGCAAGACCGCTCTACAAACAGCGATGTCCTTGCGAACGCCGGTATAGACAGTATAGAGGCACTTCTTATGATCCGACAGCTACGCTGGGCAGGGCACGTATCCCGTATGGGAGACGAACGTATGCCAAAGGCAGTCTTTTTTGGTGAGCTAAAAGGTGGCCGACGTAACAGAGGCGCCCCACGGAAACGCTTCAAAGACCAGCTTAGGCGTCAACTTTCCTTGGCTGACATAGAGGAGAGCACCTGGCTGCATGCGGCGTCGGAACGAGACAGCTGGAGGTCATTCACATAGGCCGCGGGATACACATTTGAGACCAAAAGAAAATCTGCCGCCGAGGACAAACGCAGACGACGAAAAGAAAATCTAAACCGACCACCTGCGGACAATGGTTTTGCTTGCCCTGGATGTGGCAAAATATGTAGGTCACAGCTGGGACTGCACAGCCACGGGAAACACTGTATTCCTCATTAATCTTCGGACTCGAAGACAAGCCTATTATTATTTTTAGCATAAACCTAAACAATTTACACGAAACACATAATAATATATATATAGTGGAATATTCCATAACCTGCCGAATAGGTAACACCCCTTTCCGACAATATGGAGAGATCCACTACTATTACTGATCATTGCAAGTAGGGATGTCATCGCAACGTAAAATAAAAATTTAATAGTAGGCTGACCTGTGAAACGCTGCACGTGTGGCGTTCTGAAAACTCCCGCGGCACACCGTTTGGGAAACACTGCCTTATATAATAGAACACACTATTTCTCCCACACCCATTCTCGGATCAAGTTGAACATTAATGTACATATTGAAATATAAAGAAAGAAAAAAATTAACCAACTATTCAATAAATTATTGGTAATTTATTATTTTCATTGATATAGATTAAGGGAAATAGCTCCTACATTCTTGAGAGATAGTTGTAATGGGGAGTTTTTTCCCCTAAGTAAACTTTTATCTTTAGAAAAGGAATTTTACAAAGCTTTTATCAACTCACTCTGTCTATCTGTCTGCACGGTAAAAGTCTGTACACGTTATTTCACCCACACCCAATCTAGGATCAAGCTGAAATATCCCTTCACGTTTAGAGTTTTAAAATAATAATTATTTGATTTATTCATGACAACGTAGAGTGAAAATCACGAGACCATGCGACAAACTGACCTACCAAACAATACTATGCACATGACTGGAAAAACAACCTATGTGTCAATGTTGATAATAGTGTTGTTTTCGGCTAGTATAAAACTTGCAAGTCTATAAAGGATCTTTCATAGAAGGTATGGAGAAAGTCAATCACGATCATAGACATACATAAATATAGACTGGAAAAAGGAAGTAACTTTATGTAACTTGAAAACATGTATATCTATTGAATTCGGATTTCCGAATTATGAAAATTTTAAAAATTGCATGATCATAGACATAAATAAGTATAGACTGGCCAATAAGATATTTTTATGAAGGGAACATTTGTGATTTGCAAATTAGTTTACTATACTATACAGCATGAGCAGTATAAAAGTTAAGTATTCATATCTATTTCAGCCATAACCTATATAAGTATTGCAATATTTTCACTATTGTGTTTTTTTTTTCTCTTAGCGTGACTGTAATATCAATTAATCATAATGTTTATTTTTTGTTCTGAAAATGTTTTTTTTTTTTAATTTTAGCTTATTTGGACATTCTGCTGAAAAATCTCTAGTTTCACTAATTCAAAGTTAAGGACTGAATCCTTTACTTCTTTTTTCCAGTGTATTTTTATTTTTGCTATCTATGCCACTTTGTTAATGAAAATAGTGCGGATTTGGATACACCATTTTTCTTTCACACCATGCTGCGTAAATAAGGAGGAAGTGTAGTTTTGTTTAATCTTTAAGACTGAAGATTGTGCAAATTGTCAGATTTCGGAAATCCGAATACAATGGATATACATTTTTTCAAGTTACATAAAGTTACTTCCTTTTTCCAGTCTATATATGTCTATGTGCATGATCAGATCTTCAGTCTTAGAGATTAAACAAAACTCATAGACATAAATAAAGTACACACAATTGCAATTCACAAATTTTCATTTCAAAAAACTCTCTTATTGGCCAGTCTATATTTATTTATGTCTCTGATCACGATACTCAGTGGTTTTATTTATTAATATTATACAAATGTCTTACTGTCTTCTCTCATTGTCTCATGGGATGCTGGCCTACCAGACATTCTCTCTCTCCTTCTTCATCTATCTATTTTTTTTCCTAGTTTTAAATAAATGAAATTATGTTTAATTTTTTATATAATTAAACGGTGTACCGTATAGTACTGTGGTTCTAGGTGTCGTGTATTGGTTAACTGTGTAGTGATTCTATGTTATCGTTGTAAATCTAAGACAACTCAACGAATTTATGCAGTAAATAAATGCGTTTATTCAACAGAACAAACACATAACAGCCTTCTACATCCAAAGAGTCTTGTTCCTAATTATACTAGTCATTTCTCCACCAAACCTAACTACGGACCAAGACAAGTAATAGTAGTAGATCTCTCCTGCTATGCTCCAGGTCCCCATTACAGTCTTCAGGTAGCACACAAGATGGCTCCTTTGTTTCCAACAATGGACCTCATTCACCAATTGTAAATAAACACATTTAGCCACGTCATAATATTGATAAAATAGTGAAAATTACGTATCACGTGACAGCCTTACGTATTGCGTAATTTGTATAGAACATATAGAGAAAATGATGTTTATTTACGTTTGGTGAATGAGGTCCATTCTCACTCTTCCTAATCTCTTAATCCACTCTTCTTTCTTATATCCTAACGTCTTACTGTTCTGGTTCAATAGTGCACTCGTACGCACCACAAGCACTGGTGCTGTCTTTTAGGCAGACGAAAATTTTGGATACACGTAAGACGTAATTATCTTGTTAAAAAAGAAGATATTTAATTTATAAGCCCTTCTCCTTTTTTGGTTACAAAAAATAGCAAGAGAGTGCGCTGTCAACAGAAAAAAAAAATAATGACACGAGTAGCAAGAAGTGCCTACCATCAAGACCCATGACACGAGTAGCAAGAAGTGCCTACCATCAAGACCCAGAGTGAGGAAAGCACATGTTGAAAATGAAATATTAATAACATCTTTAAAAAGAGACTTTATCATCTTTTTAGTAATTCGTCATTGCGCATTTCAACATTATGGCAACAATAACCTTAACCTTAACATTAACCCCTAACCTTAACCCTAAACTTAAACCTAACCCTAACCCTAAATTATGCCATGATGAATTGCTATATTGATGAAATGTCTCGTATGATGGGGCGTCTAGTCACCGTTGTTTTTGCCTATGTGTCTAATTACTAGTTTGCTGTGTGCATATGGACAGGGAAGTGCCTATCAAAGGTGTCTGTGGTAAATGTATATTAAGATTTGATAACAAACAAGCCTGGGGTTAGGACGTTTTAATGAAGGCTCTTCCATTGAATAATGCAAGTAATGAAAAGTAAACAACATAGAAACTTGTACAAATCTAAAGGCATTGTAATTAATATAAAAACAATATAATGCCAATTTTGTTTTGGATGTCGCTTTAGAATTAAAGATTATTACGTCCTATCTCAGACCCAGGCAGCAGGATGGCGGTAGATGAAGGCAGGCAGGGTTTGAACCCAGGCCCATCGAGACTACAGTTCAGAGGGAATATCACACGATCAGACAGCCTTCCTTTCTATAACATCTCGAAACTTCTCGGTCACAGATTTCTGTTAATATTAAAGAAGACACGAATATTTATATATGGAAATTAACTGAATCATACATCATCTGATAATAGAATAAAATGTTTTGGTCTATCATGTAGTCTACAATCTACATACATTTAATTTTTTTTTCTTTTGTACTTTTAGTTCAACTAAAACTCCCCTCCCCCCACCCAAAAACAAATCTAATTTCTTTTAAATTTTAAAGTGGAAAAGAAATATTTACTCTAAATATTTTATATCTGGAACTTTAATCTCTTAGTTTACGGTACAATAATAAGCCACTTATTTTTTAAAAATCTCTCAATGTCTAGGTAACAGGGGAAGCGCTGTAAATTTGAGAATGCCCACATCTTCAGCAGAACCGGAAACATAAGTTGACCCAAACAGACGGTCTGTTAATTATGTTTAGACAAACGAGTCAGGGGTGACGAATGACCACTGCCACAAATCTCCAACCCACGACCATTTATCTGTGTCCACGTATGGTACCAGTGTGGCGAATGTCCAAGTCCTGCTGACACAATTGTGTTGAGTCAGTGTGTTGATTTATCTTCCTGGCCACGCCTGACCTATCACAAGTTTATATGGCCGCTGTTAGCTTGAACCTTCTCGACTCTTCTAGAGATGACACGTCATATGTCATGAAAGTAGGGACAGTTTAGACGTACAATGGAGCGTGAATGTGACCTTCATTTGTTGGGCTTCAGAAGGGTTTGTGATTGGTTGTTTGTTGCAGAGGTCAAGGCCGATTCATAGTGTTGTTCACATACCGCTATGATGCATATTTTGATTGTCTAATTACAAAATAAACCAAAAATTAAACAGGACGGAGCTTTTATTGGAGATTTTCATTCATAGAGACAAATCCATTAGTAGCTAGCTTTCTGGTGTATCTGGCGTACAGATTACGAAAGTATTTCTAAGGGAACTCTTTTGATAAACCCATAGACATAAATAAATATAGACTGGAAAAAGGAAATAACTTCATGTTACTTGAAAACATGTATATCTATTGTATTCGGATTTCCGAATTCTGAAAAATTGCATGATCTTCAGTTTTAGAGATTATCTCATCTTATTTTATACAATACAGACGTTACTTCAAAAAAGAAGATGATTACGTCCTACGCGTCATGCATTTAGTCATGCATATTAACCAATGACTTAAATTCTGCCAAGTCACTGGTTTTCCTGGCTAGCTCAGGCAACCCATTCCATGCTCTAATAGCGCTAGGGTAGATGGAGCTTTTGTACAAATTTGTCCTAGCATATGGGACGAGAAATGTACTGTTTTCTTTGTGTCTTTCTGAGTATTTTATTAAGTTTTGTTTTTGAATTTGAAGGTTATAGTTAAGTGTTATATGTATAATTGCTACTTTACTTTTGAGCCTTCTGTCCTGAAGGCTTTCTAAATTTAGTGATTTTACCAGAGGTGTTACTCTAGTGAAATGTGAATATTGATTTGTTATGAATCTCACTGCTCTATTTTGTGTCTGTTCTAGTTTCTTAATGTTTTCTTGAGTTGAGGGGTCCCAAACAGAGGATGCATATTCTATTATTGGCCTAACCAAGGTTAAATAGCATTTTAGTTTTATGTTCTTATTTGATTTATAGAAATTTCTTTTAATAAATTGTTTTTAAAAATGTTTCAATTTTTTTTTCGGCAGAGGGGAAGAAGTGTTATCACGTTAGTATCTAGCATCCACTATGGGTTTAGCTGAGTAGAGGAATGGACAGACCTTGCATCCACTATGGGTTTAGCTGAGTAGATGAATGGACAGACCTAGCATCCACTATGGGTTTAGCTGAGTAGAGGAATGGACAGACCTTGAAAGTGTGCTCCATATGGAATAAATTTGTTTGACATGTCCCTTTAGTTTTGAAGATCATTACATCTCTTCCCAAACCTCTCACAGGATGACGGGGGATAATGACAGTCGAAAGCGCATACCACACAAAAAACAAAAAAAAAAAAAAACAAAACAAAAAAAAAACATAAACGTGAAGGGTGGAGACAAATGGTCCTATAGTAACAGTATCAAAAGTAGGTTTGTGTGTTGCGGGTGGCGTAATAAAAATTTCCGTTTTAATACAACATAACAAATACAAGAATTTAAGGACCGAAAGTAGGAAATAATGCAGCCCGTATAATATTATGGTAGAGCGATACGATACGCAGGATGCAATTAAAAAAAAAAGGTAAAATAGATGTTTTGATAAAAATGAACAATGCATACCTAGTATCCAGTTATACGAATTTTCATTACCATTAGAGGTGTCGAGTCTGGCAGCAAACATCGGCAGTACCGTTGCAAGGGTGAGCGATTGGATGATTGAGAAGAAGGTCAAGATGAAATATGGCAAGACAAAAATAATTAAGGCACTCGCAACAACCACAAATGTTACAAGCACAGATTCACTTTTTATTACGAACTTCCAGGTTCATTTTGTCCATGTTCATAGAATCAACACTTTCTTTTGACCCCCACACGTAAGTCAAATCTGCAATGGTCATTACCTGCAGCTGTGCACATTAGGCCAGATCCGATCATATTTGACAAAAAAGAAGAAAAAAAAAGCTAGGTCCGTTAATCGTACTCTCGTATTTTAACTACTGCCGTGATAGCACATATACTCAATGACAAAATCGCCAAGCTGCAACGTATTCAGAACAACGCTGCACTAATAGTTGTAGGCCTATTTAAAACAAGACGAGATTCTGCTACCTCCTCTTGTATACACTCTGTTGGAAGCATTGAATGCAAGGTGGCCAGATTTTTGTCAAAATTGCATCTACAATAAAGAAATGCCCATGTAACTTAGCGAACTGATCACCCAAATCTATCTTAGAGAGGCTTGCGCCCCAAGGACTCACCGCTTCTAGTGGTGTCACGTTTCTCTCTCAAAAGTTACGATTTGCCTGTTGTTGCAGTTCAAGGACCAAATTTTGAAACTCACATCCCATCGATCTTAGACAAACAACATGGTTAACTACAATCAAGAAGTACACTAAAACCTAACTATTAAAAACTTTTTTTTGGGATTAGTTTGTCATTTTAACTCTCGTGTTTATGTTTGTAATGTTTTCACAGCACCTTCAGCCTACATCATGTTTGTGAACAGCGCTCTATAAATTAAATTATTGTTAGCAGTAACAAATGAATGAGCGTGGCCGGTGTTTAATGCTTATATTTGCTAGTACAATGGGAACGGGATTAAAATAAAGATTGTATTTTTTAGCTGGTACTAGTGGAGTAAAGATTGTCTTTAAGTTAGCTACTGTAGCTGGTACTAGTGGAGTAAAGTTTGTCTTTAAGTTAGCTACAGTAGCTGGTACTAGTGGAGTAAAGATT
>JADKLZ010022772.1:0-19796 GCA_021533235.1 Biomphalaria straminea | reverse complement strand
ACACACACACACAAGGTATAATTTGAAAGTTAACGCAACAATGGCGGCGGCTTTTGTTACGTCAAAAAAAAAAAAAAGGTGTCTACTAGTTTTCAAAGCAACTTAAACACTCGAAGTCTAAAGCAGGGATGCTCAACTTAATTTGACCCGCGGGCCATTTGACACTCATGCCGCGGGGCCACTTGCACGAAAAGGTACAAAAAACGAACTAAAATTGGCATGAAACTATTTGATTAGAAACCAGTGGATTCATTAATTAATGGGATATTTGAAATTTTCTCTTTTTTTTTAATGCGTCAGAAAATGGCTTCATTTCTCTCCTTAAAATGAGCAACATTATAGCTACGTCTACTACAGACTCATTTTATGCTTCTTTTTAGTAAATATTCCCATCAATCTTCCAATCTCTAGGAGTAGTTTAACAATCTTTTATTCACAACTCAAACCAAGAAAACCGCCATATTTGTTTCGTAATGCCGTTTATAGGTTATTGTATTTTTTTAAACAGTCACACATTCTTTATAAACCAAATATGTTGTCCAATCTTGGCTTATTATCAAGGTTTTATTAATAACCAAACTGACTGCGCGGGTCGTAGTCTGAGTGGGAAAAAGGACAATATGTGAAATTTAAGATTTTTGTATTAGAATAGAAATTCAACTTTTAGTTTTATCCATTTTTTTTACTAAGTACAAAATTGCGATTAAATTCATACATGACATATTTATCTGCCAGTGACTATAAAAGTAAATAAAGTATGGAACTTCCAATTAAGGTGAAAATTTTCCCGATTAGGTCTATTACATTTTTACACGAAAGCTGACAAAGCCTTTTTTCTTTTAATGGCGCGTAGGATTGACGTTTTCCTCAACGAATGACACCCACAAATGACAATTTTGTCTATTTTTCAGATTTTTATGAGTTTTCATGAGATTTTAATAAATTCAGGAGATTTCCAGGAACTTTTCATATCTATTTTGCCATTTAATAATTACACCTAAAATTAGCGCGGGGTCCACTGCGACTGTATAGATTGTACTGGCCTAGGCCCCTGCCGGTAGACTCTACATCCTGAGATCCTAACGAAGGTTAAGATACATTTTCGTTTGGAAAAAAAGAGGATGGGGGGGGGGGGGAGATTTTGGACACCTTGTGCCAACATTTCGCTGGATCTAGCACGCGGGGCGTATTTTGTGAATTTTGGGCATCACTACTCTTAAGTGTATTACATTGATGCAGACGTCTTTAGGGCTTAGCGCTCTATTCGCAATTATGGTTAATGGGCACAAATTCTAGGTTTACAAGAATAGAAGACCATATGTTTTGATACTTTCCATTCCGATCATAAGCGTGCAAATTCAAACAATGGGTGTTTCCTTGTTACTATTGAACTACATGCAGACATCCCAAGAAGGAATGACACAAAATAACGCAGGTCTATTTGCACAAGAAATCAAATCGATGGTTTTCTGCACTTCGATGACTTCACAAAGTTCATCCTGGTAGAACTAATGGCAGAACAAAAAGTGACTATAATAGTATAAATAAAAAAAGCAGGACAGGTCAAAACGGGGCTTTAGAAATCAAACTGTGACTATAAATAAAAAAAGCAGGACAGGTCAAAACGGGGCTTTAGAAATCAAACTGTGACTATAAATAACAAAAACAAGACAGGTCAAAACGGGGCTTTATCTTCAAAAGCGTGTTATTATATCATATCCTATTTTTTTGTTGTTGACATTTTTCTATCCAAGATTTGCAAAGAATGATAAATAAGATTGCATGTTCAATTGTAAAGCAGTTTACAGATCTGATCGATACAAATTGGAAAAGTTCTTCAGTAAACCATGTGAAGATATTTTTTTCTTTAGTGCCTATATTTGTGGATGAATGTATATCTATAATGGCACTAACAGAATCAACTGCGGGGATATATATAAATATATATAAAGATTAAAACACACGGAGGAAGTTTCTGTGTTCTTTTTATCATTGTCCTCTTCAATAAATTTCTTCAAACTCATAAATGCAAACATTGCATTGTACAATTTAGAACTGATACAACTGAACTTTCTCTCTATAACTCGTGAACCCTGCTAGAACTTGTTATACCACAAGCACCAGTTACAACGCAAAGACCCACTCCCAAGTTCTACTTTTGAATCATAGAAACTTCTAAATAGTTTGAACTCTAATCCTCTAGAAACGAACGTGTGCGACTTATTCTTTGATTGGAAGATTATAATTAGCAAGTGTTTGTTCTGCGACTTCCTTGAGCTGACCCCGTTTCTGGTAAGAGGTACAATGAGGTCACAGCATCCATTCGTGACATATCGTTTGGCGACTCAAATATCTATCAAGTCAGTCAAGGTGCATGGCATGTTGAAGAGACTAATTTAGAGTTTGCCATCTCAAAGTCAGGAATGCAAACAACATTTTGAATGTTTGATTAGAAAGTCTATCCCTAGGGTAAATAATGAGATCCACAACATCCAGTAATGAGAAAGCATTCTCGCTAACATTTCTGTGAGCAATCTCTTAATGAATGCAGCACAGATGTCCAATGTAATATCCTAGGTCACAGCCAGGCTTATAATCCAAAAGAAACGGACCCACTCCTGGCATCACTACTCAGTGTAAAAGACTGTATTGTTGAGTGTATTTGATCAGCTACACAGTGGATCAATAGACTCAACAGAATGGACAAACAAGGCTAAGACAGAGTTTTACCGTGTCTAAAAGCCAAGAGGTAATTAAAATGATTGAACTGGAGCACAAAGCCACAAGAGCGGGGATATGGACTGGTATAGAACAAAAAGAGAATGGGGAAAGGGACACAACCGAGAAAAATCAGGTAAGGCTTTTCAACTGGCCTTTGAAGGCTGTTGTTTCATACTACACAGCATGTCCGGCCATAGGAGAGCCATTGTTAGATAGGGAAACAAAAAGGGGAGATAATACAATGTTTGATTTCAGACAACGTTTCTAAGAATATAATGCCAGAAGACCTCTTAGCTATAACTGTAATGAACAAAATTCATTTGAAACTTTCCAGTTTATAAAAGTCATATATGATATACAGGGAGAAAGATGAAGGCCATTGCTGAGGAAATGTGAAAAATATTTTAAAGAAGCAAAACAAGTAATCTGGTATTCACATAAAAAATTATACATCAGCTATTTCTTATCTTTATAGCCTGTACTAATATGGAAGACTTGAATTTATTTAGTCAATAAGCTGAATCAAATTTTGTACCTGAGAAATACAGTAAATGCCTGCTAAGATAATGGTCCCAGGTTCAAATAATCATCTAGATACAAGGTTATTCTGACGCATACAATACAACAATTTAGGACAATCAAATCTGATATTGTTAATAAGCTTGTAAATACAAGTATAAATAGATGAACAACAAGGCCGATATACAAAATACACACAGGCTTTATTATGCCATAATAGATAACGAACTAGCAACACATTCTTCTGATTCCGCTAAGGGAACTTACATAACATTACATCATATATCAACAGATATGATATTGGAACTTTAAGCTGAAATAACAAAAAATGTGTTAGGAGTCAAGTCACTCTGAGTGTGTGTTTAGGTTACAACAGATCATTCAAAGAAGAAGCTTCAACAAGTTTGACTAAAAATTGATTTATTTTGGAATGACTTACATTGGCCGACCATGTTCGTCTCTGTCCACTGTGTCTGATACACCTTCTTTAGCCATCAGCATTTTACGAAACATGTTGACTTTATCTCGCACTTCTTTTTCTGAATACCTGGCAAGAAAACAGTTACACAACTACAGGAATCAACACCAAAAAGATAAAAAATATCTCTAACCCAATTCACTTGTCCTTAAAAACAATAGTGAAACAAAATAAATTTTGCCTTAATTATGTTTAAAAAAAAAAACACTTTATGATGCAAGTTTAAATCATCAAATCTCTTTATCTACAAAATAAGTATGCTTATGTATGCAAACACATTTAAACCATTGTTAAAAAAGTGAAGTGTTTTGCAGTCTCCAAAATAAGATGTACTAAATGGTATTGCTCTTCTAAAACACTGCCCTCTCATAAGCTGGAGAGAGGAGGGAGAGGTATATCATCAATCGCCTCCAGCCAGTGTTACTATTTCCTTTAAATTTTTTTCTCAGTTGACAGGGTAGAGGTAGTGGGGATCAGGACAGGGGTAGAAGGAAAACAATCATGTACAAACCTCCTCTGCAATTTATATATTTTTAAATGATTAAATTCTAGATTAGGGGGGAAAAGGATAAATAATTTAAGAATATGTTGAACTATCAGTAGCATATATATAATATTACTTACAATAGTTAAATAGTTTATAAAATTTTTCACACATTGTGTAATTTCTCCACAAAAAAAAAAAAGTCAATGAATGAGCTTTAGTGTAACTATTGAATAAAAACAACTAACACGCAAGGGCCCCCAACACAAACTCTGAACAAATAAATGAAAATAGTTTTGTTAAAGTGAAGCAGATTAGTAGCGAAGGGATTGTATGTGATATTCAATATTTAAAAGGCTCTTAATGGTCACTGCATGCGGTTTAGATTGCTTTGGTACAATTTAGTTTAATGTAGTTGATTGTGCTTTGGTTCTATTTAGGCCATGTCTTGGAATTATTGTGTTTTGGTACTATTTAGGCCATGCCTTGGAATTATTGTGTTTTGGTACTATTTAGGCCAGGGCCTGTGGTTGGTTTATTGTGCCTTGATACTATATAGGCCATGTCCTGTGCACTTGAGTGAGTGTGCATTAAACATCTAGCACTTGAATGACAGTCCATAAATAATTGAAAGCATGGCTCTGCTAACAAGAATGCTTCATCACACCAGCCAGAATTATACTGAGTGTAATGAATTATTTAGTTACTGATGACACACCAGAGAAAATGTGTAAGCATAGACATGCCACATAAGGAGAAGTTGGACTTTAAAAACAGACATGCAACAAATGAAGAGTGGAAATAAATAATAATAAACTACTCAGTAGTAGTACTCTGAACCATGATGCTATAAATTATATGATCCACTATATACTAATACTATTAGTTTTTAGTAGTTGGTTGAAAGCTGACAAAAAATCTGGTAGACCAAGTGAAAATTCAATTAATTGATTGGACTGGCTGAACTGGCGTTTACCAGCAAAGTAATTTTTTTTGCTGGCACTCTTGCATAAATGTATTACAAAAGTTGCCAACACTATATTTTTAACGATACTTTTCTATTTTGTTCACATCCATGTCATTAAGCAATGTGTTAATTTTTGTTTCTGCTTTAATGTTTAATTAAGCTGGACTAAAGTAAGAAGAATTTGATTTATTATTAACAATAAATGGTGTCAGTTTCTTTTTTATTTTTGAGTGAGGTGTAAGGGAACTCAAATGTTGTTTTTTTTTACACTGAAAATCAAATTTCTCTGTTTATAAATGAGAGAAAAAGAAAATTCACCATTTAGAAATAAAGTAACACAGTAGTGAATAGCACCTTAAATCAGTTTCTCAGATACATACATTCTTTTTGGATTTGCCATTTTCTCAATATATTTTCCAATAAATAAACATTTTTCAAACCCAACTCAGTCTATGGGTTAACTACACCAACAAATAAACAGAAAAGTAACCAAAAAAAAAAATTTTTTTGTTGAATGAAGAGAAAAGAACAAAAGCTTACCCTTGCTCCTCCATTAGTTCTTGCATCTCCATGCATTTCAGTTCAACTTTACGTTTTCTTTCATGGTCTAAAATTTCTTTATTGGGTTGTTTATTTAATCCCTGGTCAAGTTTGTTTAATTCTTCTTCTGATTTATAGTCCACTCTTTCTTTTTTAGACTTGACAAAAGCAAGGTTCCGTTGCACATAGCCATTTGTGCCACTCCCTCGAGGGGTTTGGAGACCAATACCGTTATACATATTGCTCTTCTGTAGAAATATTAAACATATTTGAGAAAAACTATACAAGCAAAAATGTATACAATTTAACTTTGGTACTATTTATTATTTTTTTATAGATATAAGCTTTTAAATGTATATCTCTTGACACAAATCCTAGAATTAATTAGGATTATTTCGAGCTTTCAATTTTTTTTACCACATAAGAGTGTTGGTATGGATTTTAGTTTGTGTGAAAACGTGTATTTCAATGGAGTTTTTTTTTTGGTAAAACGCTTGACAGTATGGACAACACACCCACCATTTGGAACCTAATAACGAGCCTAAGCCTTAGGCTTAACCAAACAAATAAACATGAAAAGGACCAAGATGCATGTGTGTAGTCAATGAATGAACTCTTTATGTCGTGTCTGTTGTATTTATGTGTATGTTTCTGTTGTGTTGTCTTTATATGAGAAAAGATCCATAAGGATCAATAAAACAGTCTTAGTCTTAGTTTCTAGTCAAAAGGTGTGAGTAGTTTGTCACTCACACCATGTTTCCTCACCGGTTGTATTATATAGATTATCCATACCTACTAGTTTTGTCTATATGTTAAAACCCAATTCAATGCAGTGGTTTCATTATATTTTCCTTTAAAAAATGTGTGCATGTGTTTGTTAATTAAATGAAGCTTGAAACTCCCATCCGAAACAGTAATAACTCTTAGAGTAATTGCAATCTGCATACTGGAAGCGCTGTAGCACTGAGACAGCAGAGGTTAGGGAACTAAATGACCTACTTCATAACTCTGATATAGATCCTTTCCATGTTGGATTTGTCGGTGGTCTTTGACATACTAGACTAGACCATGAAACTATGACAGTCAGATTCTCTGCCACTTTTGGCTTAGCAGGAAACATACTACAGTGGTTAGGATCCTACCTCAAAGTTGTATGATTCCTCAGTTCCCTGAGAGGTGTCACATTAGGCAACAAAATAAGCTCAAGATGAATGACGATAAGACAGAAGTAATCAAGATAGACAATTGAAAAATGACCAAAAAAAAAAAAACAAAGAGTACAGAATCACTAAAGATAAGGACTACCAGGTTCCTTATTTATGTCCTCATAGTGCATAATCTAAGACGCTCAGTCTTTCAAACACATTTAAGTCAACTCTACAAGGGTTCTACCTGCAGTAGTGAAGATTAGGCCAGATCCAACATGAGTCAACAAAAAACTGTCTATGGTATTTATACTCTCACACTTTGACCATTGCAGTGCTGTGCTAGCAGGTATAATGTAGAGTGCACCTTTCAGACCTATAGATATATCTATAGAGCAGATGATGTTAAGGTCATCTGTTTTTATGGCCAATGGTTAATGAACAGGGTGTCATGTGGCCAGCATAACTTTCCCCAACTAAAGTCAGGTGCCCATTAGAGTTGGGTGGACTCAGGTATACCAGATGACAAAATCAATCATCATCATCATCATCAAACTCCGTTCAAAGGGTCAAATCCTCTCTTGCAAAAGCCCTGGACAGAAACCCTGCTGTCTTGCATAGTGCATAAATGTTACCATACAGGTCGAGAATTTTTGGTTTCCCAGACCTGTCAAGACGGAGATCAGCAAGTCTGGAGCAGTCAAACAATACATGAGGCACGGTTTCCTCTTCTTCCCTGCAGCTGGGGCACTGTGAATCAAAATTTGGCCATAGCTGTGAGATGTATGAGCAAACAGGACAATGGCCTGTCTTGCACTTCCCCGTGGTGGAGGCTGTCCACGCCTAAGCAACCTCCACCACGGGGAAGTGCGGTCAGGGCTCCTCATGTGCTCCCAGAATCCACAGGCTTTTTGGGACATGTTCCAGCACTCAAACCACTTTTCCATTTCTGCTTTTTGAATTATAGCCAGAGCATGTTTAAAACTTACAGCCTGTTCAGTGGGTGGAATTTGCCCTCCCTGGTGGGCCAAAGAGTCTACAATAGTGCTGCCAGTCGCACCTATGTGACTCGGTACACACTGCATTATTACAGGGGTGCCATGTTGTGTGAAGCCATGATGACAGTGTCAATATGGGGGGGGGGGGGGGGGCATGGTCCGGGCTTTGCAAAGCCTGTAGTACAGATTTTGGGTCAGTGAGCACAACAATATGTGTTGCCCTCAAATGTCCCTTGCCAAGTTGAGAATCAATTACTTTAAAGGTTTCACAAACTGCCATGGTCTCCGCATCAAAACTGCAAACACTAATACATGGTTCAAAGATTTTGACTGAATAAGAGCCAAGAAAGTCGATGTATCAATCAATTGACTTGAGTGAATTCAAAACAATACTGCATGAAAAGTATGTTACAGCTCTCCTGCGTACACTACAGTGTCTTTATGTGAATTCAAGAATCAACTACAAGATGGTTAAGTTACAATTGCAAAATTGCTAGTAAAACTTTCACAATCGAAACCACAGTGGTTAAATTTACCAAAAGTGATTTTTTATTCACAATTTCGACTGAATATGGTTTTGAAAGCCAACATAAAAAAGCACAAGATTGCTTTTGTAGTGTATAAAATATTTTTTTGAGAAATTGAGTGAATATGTGTTTTTGTGAGTAAAAATGGGGAACAAAAATGAAATCGTATAACATTATTATTCTGTGTGTTGAGGGTGTATTAAGGACTGGCCTCTTTAGTAGTTGTAAAGGGAAAAGATCATCTCTCAAGGCGTAAAATGCCACAGAGAGAGAAGGTGGAAGCAAAAAAAAAACAACAAAAATTGGCAGAGAGTTTTACGACGCCAGATAAAAAAAAACAGGTTCGACCAAAAGCTTTGAAATACTTAAATACTGTGTTACGAAGCCAAAGAAATGTTTCAATAACTCTATGAAGTGTTTGTAAGTGCAATGAGAGTGTTGGTTAAGTTACAAGGTGGGGAACAGTGTTCATTAATGTCAGTGCTGGACCTCATTGACCTGACTCTCTTCAATTATATAATATTTTTTTTTAAGTTATTGTATTTTAACTATGCATGGCAAAACAAAACAACATATTTATATAAATTTACTAGCCTGACATTACCCGCAGCCTGCGGACCTTAGTTTGTGTTTACTAATCTAGTGGATTGGATTTAGATCTATGTTAAACTTAGCTAATGATCCTTTCAAGTTTTTCTCTTTCGCTACGAAAGTAAAAGTACTTTTACAAAAATGGATTTACCCAAAGCCGATACATTCATATCTATTAAAAACGAAAGGAGTGATTGCAGAATAGGATATAAAGTACAATTAAAACAGGTTTACCCGATTTGTTAAATGAATGGGAATATAAACTAAATCAGCAGATATATGGAACGAATTTATGTAAAAAATGTTTTTGAAACAAATTTGAAACAAATTTGAAGGTTATTTTATTATATAATGAAATCATTAGACTATATTTTGTATTTTAATGTGTCAAAGTAAAAAACTATAAGTGCAAAGTGTATTTCTTAAAATTAGATCTAGATCTAAATCCTTAGATCTTTTCTCATATCAACATTGTAAACAAAGCCTTAGATCCATAAAATACTATAGCTGTAATAGAGTTGGTCAACTTTAATTTTTTTGGGGGTCTTAAGTTTGTTTTAGGGCTACAATACATACACTATGGTTTAAATTAGTACCTAAGGAACATTTCTGCCAAGTTTTATTAAGATTGGTCAAACGGTTTTGATTTCCACTTGGCTCATACATACGCCTCACTTTCTACTTTATATAGTACACATATATCATTAGATGTTTGCAGCTTTTTCCTAGGACCAGGGTTAGTAACTTTAGATTTTAGAAGGATTTTAAGGAGGAAACGTATGACACACACATATATATTGTTATAACCTTGGTGGTATTGCATTTAGGGGTATTAGTGTGTGTGTAGATGAGCAGTCAAAGATGACAGGCTGCAACAGTCAGCAGTGGCGAATGACAACATAGTGGTTGGGGAAGGATCTGTGTTGTTAATAGTACTAATTAGGCCAGTCACAGTCATGTGATCAGCTAGAAGACTTTTAGGGACCCTATATTAATATCGGAGCTGTGATACTTAAAACGGTTCACTACAGTCTGTTCAACATAAATGACTTGATTCAGTGTGGTGCATTAAGACAGTTTGGTGCTGAGTACTGTCAAGACGTAGGAGTACTGTCAAGATGCATTGCAAACATAAGAATATTGGGTACAAATTTTAGGAGACTGTACAAAATGTAAGGATTTTACGAGATTTTTAAAGGATATTTTAGAAGCGCTATGAATCTTGTAGGATTACGGAGCTATAAAAATTTAGCTAGGTGAAAAAACACAGAAGCAAAGTGTTTTTTTTTCAGATATGTTGTATTGGAAATAGATTATACTTTATGAATGAATAAAAGAGGTTTTAAAGGGGCACTCCAATGCTTTTGACAATTTGTTTTATAATATTACGTGTTTTGATTGACAGATTAAATATATATATATATATACATATATATATAATTCTTCTTTTTTTTTCCTCAATAATAACTTAGTAATTGATGATTTTCTGACATAATTTTCCTGCATATCCAAAGCAGTCAGACTTTCACTGAGTTTCTATCTGACCATCACACAAACCTATTAATTTAATTTATTGACTTTCGGTTTAACAGAAAACCTACATTCTTGTAAAAGAAATATATCTTCGGCAGTTAGATCTAGATGTTGTTAGCAAAAAAAAATGTGTTAAAAGTAGATTTGAATGCTTGACTAACCACGGCAGTGTCTATTTTTCTCTCTCCATTCAACACACAAATAACACTTTCGTTTGGTTCATGTCTTGTCATGACCCAATACACACTGTCTAGACTAGCCTTACACTGACCAGTTTATAAGAATTAGTCAGACAAACAATGTATTTACTTATTGGGACATGGAGGGGCTTAAATGAAAATGTTGCTTTTGTTCTTGAGTTGCTTTTAGATCTCTCTCTCTCTCTTTTTATATATATATATGTAAAAACATGATATTTTCTCTCTGTCTTTCTTTTAATTCCCAACAAAGGACCCTCTTCTACTTTTCACAATTTGGATGTCGTTTTGTTACACCTTAACATCCCCTCCCACCCATAGATGCTTATAATTCTTTTCATAACTCTCCTCTCCCCTCCACTGCCTTTTTGATAGGCTGTGACACTATACACGCTTAGTGTATATATACCTCTCCTCAACGCAAGCTCATGGGCAGGTCTCTGGCTTCAAATTATCAAATTAGCAGCCCGTAATTTTTCTTTCATTCATAAATTATATATTCTAGATATCTCGATCTAGGTCATATTTATTCATTTAAAAAAAATAATAGCTTTATTAATCCCAATAATATTTCTTATTACGAGTTTGCTGTATTCAAATGGGAGAATAAGCAGATTTCATTATTATTTGTTTGGACAACCCCTTTTTAAATTTTCCTTAACAGCTAACAGTATAAATCTGATTGGAATGTCTTTCTAAAGATGTTTGGAAGCTTATTTTGATATGCCCATCAGCCTAAGATCAAAAAGGCTCATAATATTGCCCTCATCCCTTGTATGGGTATGAATAGCCGGAAGGTTAAAACAACAGCTTTACATACATGGTTACAGAGAATCTTAAAAACGCCTATATGCTTTGGAAAAACAGAACAAAAATACCAGAACTTATCTAAAATTGGACATGTGCAGTCCTGAACTCTCGTTTTTAGCTCCAAACATAAAAACAAAAAAGCGACCTGTCCAAGGAAGGTGAATTTGATGGGGTGTTTAAGATATAAGAACCTCCTCTATAACTCTATATATTAATTAATAATAGATTGAATTGACTATCAGAATAAAGTCTTATCTACTTACTTACTTAACTTTTACTTTACTATCATCTAGATATCTAGACTCCAGACTTGGACTACTCTACATTCTGTGACTCTACACTAACACTGACTAGTGATAGTGTCACTGTCTACACTACACTGTACAGACTACAGTACTCAACTACTTATACTACTAAATAGTAATTGAGTGTTTCTCCAAATAGGTATAGGTTCACTAAAAAGTCTATAACTAAAAAACTTCTTATTAAAATGTCACAATTTTTTTTCATTGCACATAGAAATGGTTTATTTATAAATTGTGAATAGTGGAATTTTAAAATTGTAGAAAATGTGTGAAATAAAGCACAAAATGGCTTCTTTTGATGTAACATGGAATACCTGGCTTAGGTTGAAGTAATATTCTACTAAAAGCAAGGTTGGCAAGGAATATTGAACAGACATTTTTTTTGAAATAGGTTAACAATATAATGTTATTGCACAATATCTTTTTATTTTATATTTACTTTGGTATTACTTAGGTATCGCTGTAAAAATGTGTCACAGGTGCATCACACAGTGTCACACTAAACTTGGAATTTTAAACCTTCCCACATTTTTTCACTGTAGCACCCAAAACACTGCATATTGAATAATACCAAAAATATCAGAGATTAAGATATTTAGTTTTCTCACTAAAAAGTAGTATAAGTTGCATTGAATGATTGATTTTTTTTTAAAGTGACAAAGTCTAGTCACAGTCTAGTCATAGACATAGTGTCCTAGTGAAGTCTAGTCCTATTTTTATAGTCCTAGTCTTATATATTAAGTCTTAAACTTAAGTCTACTGTAGACAGTCACACTCACAGTGTAGATCTAGATTGACTAGATTTAGTCAATTTAGATTAGATTCTAAGTATCATAGTTATGATAGTATGCTAGTAATACTAATAGTAATTTATAGTATTACATCTATAATCTAGTCAATCTAGATAGATAGTAGATCTAGTAGATCTATATTTTAGACCATATTATATATATAGAATTAAGATATAGACTAGGACTAGGTATAAGATCTATTCTATATTTAGGTACTTTGATAAAAAATTCAAAATAAATATATAACAACAGAAACTATCTAGTTATGTAGAGCTTGCTGAGAGGATTACAATGATACCAAATTTATCTTTCTATGTTATATAGGAGCAAAGTTATGCGGTTTTATGTGTTGAAAAATGGACTATAGAAAATATCCAAAAAACTGTGATCGAAAAAATGAATTTTCGTCTTTATCTCATCATAACTTTATAACCGTAATAGATAGAAGCTTGAAATTTGGAACACATCTACCCCATTGTATGTTTTTTAATTTGATCATTTCACCTCACATGCAGCTAACATTGATTCACAGCTAATTCAGTTGTTAGAACATTGACTTCGATCCTTTTTCTAGAATGTCGTTTGGTAGAAACTTCCCCAGCTTATAATATTTTAAAATATAATGTAAAATAACACCTTGATAGCATTCTCTCCACTAGGTTAATCAAAGATAAGCTGTTAAACAATGCACAAATCATTTATACTTCATATTATCAACGAGAATTACTAATGTCTGGCGCCACACGACGCTGCATCATTGAGTGACTTCATTAAACATCGTCAGGATGGGCCCAATTTTACCTAATAATCTGATTTCCTTTTATATTTTGTGTACCTTAGTATAGAAAAAAAGATTTCTAACACTACTCTTCAATATAAATATTGATTTTAATACTATAGTCATAGATTGTGAATGGTAATTATAATTATTCTACTTAACCATTTTGAAAAATAGCCTAATTTGGCATCATTTTTAACGCGTTGGGGCGTTTTTTTTTTAATTTTGGGGGGCAAAATTTCAATAAAAAATGATGAAATAAAAAACTTTAAGCATAAATCTAGGACTAACTTCAATAAAAAATTAGCTACCTTGTTTTAAAATGATATTAAATGTAAAAGTAAAATCATTCTTGCCTATACTTAACTTTAAATTTTCTAAATAAACACGATTTTTATTTATTGACAATGTGGTATCATTCAAAAGCTTAGGAATCCTCCTTTAAGATTAGCATAAGGGTTTTTAAAAAATGAAGCAAATGTAAAAACAACAATCAATCAACTAGCACCATGGGTTTGGCAGTCTAGCCATTCTGTTTCAAAACTATATAGCTGCTAGTTAGCAGTTTATAGGTCAGTAGAGAAAGGTTTGTCAAAGTACCTACTATATTCTTAACAGATTTACTTACATTGTTAGGACAAAACGCTAAACAAAATTCAATCAAACCAAGAATTTGTTAGATCTATTTTAGGCTTTAGGTTGTCATTGTGTTGATAAACGTTTGCTCATTAACGATACCGGAAATGACTTAGAGAAGTAGTGTTGGAAATAAAAATCACTAGCCTATAAATATTGTAATAACTTCAAGTGAAGGCAACTCAACGAGGACAACAATGTTTATTTACATGACATGACAGTTACACAAAACAAGATCTACATTTAACACTGTTTCTCCATCTTGACTCTCAACGTGGGCGGAAGACGTTATTCTCACATGTCAACATTCTGTTCTAGTCCGTTCACTATAGGTGCGCACCTGTGCACTAGCCTGGATGGCGGTGCGCATTACAGAGTCATTACATTGCCCCCGTCTTAGCACTTTTCGTCCCGAAAAGAAACACTGCAGCTAAGGTTTGACAGTTCAGGTGGAGGTCGATCAGTGGGAGACACAGGCGGTAGGTAGGGTGTTCCCCACAAAGCCATCCGCATTGTTTTCATCCAGTGCCGCTTTTTCTTTCTCCAGTTGACCAAGCTGTTGTTGAGACGATGGCGTGGCCGTTTGACACACAGAGAGATAGTGTCGAGCCCTGTTTGCGTCAGCACAGTCGTTGATCGGACACGCCGTTTCAGCAGACCCTCCCGACAGACGCCTCTCATGGAAGCTGCAGGTTCACATGCAACCACGTTGCAAACAAAGTCCGATATGCCGCATTCATCCACAGCTAACAGTCTCACGTCCAGGAGATAGGTCTCCTCAAGCTCAAGTTGAAGATGTCTTCTTCTTGACAGCTCAGATTTAGATTGGGCTGACCGACATTCATCCATGCCAATGTCAATGATGATGGCAGAATTACACATGCCTTGTTGGTGGTTTTCTTGGCATCCACATTCCCAGTGTGATGCACTGCACGTACAGTTCATGCTCAAGTTCTGGACGCAGTTGTCGAGCTTCACATTTCCCTCGTGAGCACCGGCAGATAGGCAGAGGTCTTTAAGGTCTATAGCAATAGGCTTAGACGCAGACCCAACGTTGTCTCGATCTGTCCGGCTGATTGAGGTACTGGTAACAGGTACAACAGGAACAAACGTTTCGGGCACATAACAGGCTTCAGTTTCTTCATTTCTCTCTTTCCGTTCGAGATCGTCGCAGCAATCGTTGTCACGTTTCTCGTCTTTAAAGTCACCCCCGTCAGACTTGCTCACAACACAGTCACAGACAGCGCTCCAATCCCCAGCGCCTACATCACCACTGTTTGTGCAGCCACAGTCCTGACCAGGCAGCTGCCCTTTCACAAACGAGTTTGTGCCTTCTTTCGGTTGCGACACCATATGATCACTTTGTTCTATTTGTTCTTCTACTTCCAATACACTTTCATCTACGGTCAACATTATATCCCTGCTCATGTTCCTCATCATGATCCTTATCGTGTTCAATTGTTCCTTAAATTGTTCCTTAAATTCATCCCCACACTCCTGGATCTTGCCAATGACATCCCCAATCCCAGGTTCAACTTCGAACTGGTAGGTCTCCGGATCTTCATCTTCCTCAATCAATGCTTGCCGCAGACGAGCCGTAAGTCTTTCCTTGCTACCGAAGGGTTTTAAATCTCGGTCCCGAAGCTCTTGTCTCAGCTGTGTAATTGAGAGATGATGTAATAGCTTCGAATATGTCATTGTTATCAAAGCCTACCTCCTCTCGTTGAGTTGCCTATAATCCTCACTTCTGACGCCAATGTAATAACTTCAAGTGAAGGCAACTCAACGAGGACAACAATGTTTATTTACATGACATGACAGTTACACAAAACAAGATCTACATTTAACACTGTTTCTCCATCTTGACTCTCAACGTGGGCGGAAGACGTTATTCTCACATGTCAACATTCTGTTCTAGTCCGTTCACTATAGGTGCGCACCTGTGCACTAGCCTGGATGGCGGTGCGCATTACAGAGTCATTACAATATATCTAGCATCTAAGTAATGTAGGCTAGTGACAATAATTAGCCCCCTTAAAAAAATTAAGATGATAAATCTAATCTTTTCTTATCTTATCTTATATAATACAGACGTTACTTCAAAAAAGAAGATGACTACGTCCTACGCGTCATGCATTCAGTCATGCATATTTACCAGTGACTTAAATTCTGCCAAGTCACTGGTTTTCCTGGCTAGCTCAGGCAAACCATTCCATGCTCTAATGGCACTAGGGAAGAAAGAGCATTTGTACAGATTTGTCCTAGCATATGGGACGAGGAATGTGCCTTTATCTTTGTGTCTTTCTGAGTATTTTATTAAGTTTTGTTTTTGTATTTGGAGATTATGGTTCAGTGTTTTGTGTATAGTTGCTACTTTACTCTTAAGTCTTCTATCCTGAAGGCTTTCTAAATTTAGTGATTTTACTAAAGGTGATACTCTAGTGAAATGTGAATATTCGTTTGTTATGAATCTCACTGCTCTATTTTGTGTCTGTTCTAGTTTCTTAATGTTTTCTTGAGTTGAGGGGTCCCAAATAGAGGATGCATATTCTATTATTGGCATAACCAAGGTTAAATAGCATTTTAGTTTTATGTTCTTAATTGATTTATAGAAATTTCTTTTAATAAACCCTAATGCTTTGTTTGATTTTTTTTATAGTTTCATCAATATGGGGATTCCATGACAGCTTTTCATTTATTATAACACCTAGGTATTTTGCATTTTTAGTCTGTGTTACTGGTTTACCATGAATAAGATAAGTGGAATTAATTTGTTTTAGTTTTTTGGTTACTCTTAACAACTGACATTTTTCTGGGTGGAAAGATATGCTCCAATTTGATTCCCATTTCTGTAATTCATCTAATTCTCTTTGTAAAATTTCTGTATCTTGTGTTGTTTTTATTGTCCTATATATTATGCAATCATCTGCAAATAATCTAACTTTTGTTCCTGAACTAATGCAATTTGGTAAATCGTTTATGTAAATTAGAAATAGTAGTGGACCTAAGACTGTTCCTTGGGGTACACCTGAGTTTACTGTTATTGGTGTTGATTTAGAACCATCTATTATAACAGTTTGTTCTCTTCCTATCAGAAAATCTTTAATCCACTGATGCAATGGACCATCAATACCAAAAAATTTTAATTTTTTAAGCAAACTATGGTGGTGCGATGCCCAACCTAATTCAAACTGCGGGCCATTTTAATTTCCAACACTAGTGTCGCGGGCTACATGATAGAAAAGATACAAAAACTTAATGAAATTGATCCCGAGGATCTAGTAGCCTATACTTACATTGAATTTATGGGGATATTTGAATTTTTTCTTTACACTTCAAAAAATGGCGCAGGTTCTGTTTATAAAAACAAACATGTTGGCTAACAATAATATCATGTTTAACAAAGTAAAGATACGTTCACTTTTCCTAGTAGATTCTATAGTCCTATTTCGTGAACGCACAAATGTTAATGCCTTGGTAGTTATTCATTAGAAAACAAGATTACAAAGAGAGTTTGTGTGATACACAAACTCAGAGGCGGCCCCCGTCGGAGTCGGATCCCCGTCAGATCCGCCTATTCGCGTTTCGGATGTTCCTTCTAAGTCCCTGGCTCAATTCCTGTATGCTCATATCCTTAAACTATCGCAATATTTCTGAAAGAACAGTAAAGGTTAAATCATATTTTCAAAAGCCTTTAGTGTTTTTTTCTAACTGTGACGGACAGACCAACCAACAGACAAAACGCACAAAAATATGCTTGTTTCATTCTAATGGGGGCACTAAACAATTTTTTTTTAAAAAAATCAGATTTTTTAAAAAATTTAAGAAATTAGTTTAGAATCATGTCATTTCCGGGTTTTACGCTAGTACACGAAAGCCTCTGCTAAAAGTTCATTTTAAAAAATGTGTGTTATATCTGTATGTCAAAAGCATTTCTTATAGTAACATTTCCTCCCTCACATTTACGTAATTGTTTTAGATTTGTGTTTTGTTATTAAATAATCGCTTGCATAATTAATTTTATAAATTAAACGATTTGCTTTTAGAAAACTAAAAGTAGCCGTTGCACCTAAGCTTTTCAAGCCACATTTGATGGTGAAATAATATTTTTCGTATCTCTTCTAGTTTTGGCGCTCTGAGTCTGACAGACGGACAGACAGACAGAAATTCATTTAAAAAAAAATGTGCGTGATATCTACATGCCAAGAGCATTTCTTATAGTAACATTTCCTCCCTTAGATTTACGTAATTGCTTCACAATTGGTGTTTTATTATTAAAAAATCGCTTGCATAATAATTTTTATAAATTAAACGGTTTGCTTTTAGAAAACTAAAAGTAGCCGTTGCACCTAAACTTTTCAAGCCGCATTTAATGGTGAAAAAATATTTTTCGTATCTCTTCTAGTTTTGGCGCCCTGAGTGTGACAGACGGACAGACGGACATTTTGCACAAACCTAATAGCGGCTTTTTCCCCTTACCAGGGCCGCTAAAAAAAACAGAGCCGTAATGTAGGTAAAGATACATTCTGAACAATTTTTTTAAAAAAAAGGGGGGGGGGAGGATTTTCTGAAAAACAGAAGAACAGTAATAGATAGTGTAAGTAACAGAGTTGGGAAGGGGGGAGTTCCGAAGAGGGATATCGTTGATACTCGAATTTTTTTTATCATACTCAATATGTCTTTTAAAACTTTTAATCAAGTTGAATTTGGCACAATTATTTCTTGTACCTGACAAAACAAGATTCATTTAAAAAAAAAAGTTAATTAAATATTAGTAATTAATTGTTTTGTTTAATATCGAATAAGGGAAAGAAATTGAACTTAACAGATGTGGTCAGGGCCTAGGCCATTGCAACCTATGCGGCTACAGTGGGCCTTGCGCGATGCAAATTCTAAGTGTAAATTATTAAGTTAAACAATTTTAACTTATTAAAGGGTTCCTAGAATTCTTCTGAAATGAGAAAATATAAGAAAAAGTCATGAAATTATTAAAATCTTATGAAAAATGATTATTAGCTCCTTAAAATAGACAAAATTGTCATTTCGGGGTGTCATTTATTATGGAAAACGCCAATCCTACTCGCGATTAAAAAAAAACAAAAAAAAAAACAAAACAAAACGTCATTGTAATCTTTCATTTAATAAAAATATATTAATATTTTTTTTTAACCAAAACAAGAAGTTCAAATACTTAATTTACTTTAGTAGTCACTGGCATACAGATATACATCTAAATCTATCTCGACTTCTTAGAAACAATAAAAAAAAAAAAAAAAAAAAAACATAAGTGGTATATTTTGCTAGTTGATAGTAAATCTAAAAGGCAGATCTGAATGTTTATCGGCTTTTTGTTGGAAAACTACTATCCACTGTAGATGGTTAATTTGACAGTGATTTAGTATTTAGTAAACTATAAATAAAATGCAAAGACTAATTTAATTTCTAATACAAAATCTTAATATTCACTTAATTATCCTTATCACAACCCCAAATTAGGCCCCGCGCAATCCGTTTCTCATAGGGCTCCGCAACCTGTAGGACCGGCCCTGGATGTGGTGGTATAAGTTGAATTAATCCGCTTGAGGAGGCCTACGCCCTCCAGTTAGAATTAAATCGTACTTTTTTTTACTGGCTGTAAGTTTTGTTTGCGATCTATCAATCTATCTTTCTATCTATCTAATCTATCTATCTATCTATCTGTCTATCTATCTATCTATCTATCTATCTATCTATCTATCTATCTATCTATCTATCTATCTATCTATCTATCTATCTA
>JADKLZ010022771.1:0-22836 GCA_021533235.1 Biomphalaria straminea | reverse complement strand
GTCAAAACGGGGCTTTAGAAATCAAACTGTGACTATAAATAACAAAAACAAGACAGGTCAAAACGGGGCTTTAAAAAACAAGTTATCTTCAAAAGCGTGTTATTATATCATATCCTATTTTTTTGTTGTTGACATTTTTCTATCCAAGGTTTGCAAAGAATGATAAATAAGATTGCATGTTCAATTGTAAAGCAGTTTACAGATCTGATCGATACAAATTGGAAAAGTTCTTCTGTAAACCATGTGAAGATATGTTTTTCTTTAGTGCCTATATTTGTAGATGAATGTATATTTATGATTGTTTTAATATATTACGTATCTTTCCTTCTTTTTATATCTATAATGGCACTAACAGAATCAACTGCGGGGATATATATATAAATATATATAAAGATTAAAACACACGGAGGAAGTTTCTGTGTTCTTTTTATCATTGTCCTCTTCAATAAATTTCTTCAAACTCATAAATGCAAACATTGCATTGTACAATTTAGAACTGATACAACTGAACTTTCTATAACTCGTGGACCCTGCTAGAACTTGTTCTACCACAAGGACCAGTTACAACGCAAAGACCCACTCCCAAGTTCTACTTTTGTTTTCCAGAATCATAGAAACTTCTAAATATTTTCAACTCTAATCCTCTACAAACGAACGTGTGCGACTTTTTCTTTGATTGGAAGATTATAATTAGCAAGTGTTTGTTCTGCGACTTCCTTGAGCTGACCCCGTTTTTGGTAAGAGGTACAATGAGGTCACAGCATCCATTCGTGACATATCGTTTGGCGTTAAACTCAAATATCTATCAAGTCAGTCAAGGTGCATGGCATGTTGAAAGGACTAATTTAGAGTTTGCCATCTCAAAGGCAGGAATGCAAACAACATTTTGAATGTTTGATTAGAAAGTCTATCCCTAGGGTAAATAATGAGACCCACAACATCCAGTAATGAGAAAGCATTCTCGCTAACATTTCTGTGAGCAATCTCTTAATGAATGCAGCACAGATGTCCAATGTAATATCCTAGGTCACAGCCAGGCTTATAATCCAAAAGAAACGGACCCACTCCTGGCATCACTACTCAGTGTAAAAGACTGTATTGTTGAGTGTATTTGATCAGCTACACAGTGGATCAATAGACTCAACAGAATGGAACTGGATGACAAACAATTTGGTTTGGTTTTAGTTTTAGGCACATCGGCACAGTATAGGCCATGTCGTGCCCGTAGTCCCTTAAGGACTACTCTCCCTCTATAAAAAGTCAGAGTTCATATAATTAACTCATTAAAATTAAGGTTTATTTACATTTAAAATAGCATAGGTAAAAATTTGGATATTTTATACAAATCTAGTGTAAATAATATGTGTATACAGACTCACGAATCAGATCCTCGAAGACAACCCCACCTCCCGGATAAAGCCCAGTACCTTCCCAGGGTCGACAGTGTCAAACAGTATTTTTAAGTCAGTGGATATAAGAAACTTCTCCCTGACATCCTGGTATCTGGGGCAGTCAATGAGGATATGCTCCACTGTGAGGCGAGAATCACAACGCTCACAAAGTGGTGGCCCCTCTCTCTTCAGCACGAAAGAGTGTGTGATGTAGGTGTGGCCAATCCTCAGTCTAGACATGGTCGTGCTGCCACGCCTTGTCAGACCCTTAGATATGGGCCGCCACCGGACATCCGCCACTATCTGCCTGAGTTTGTTGTGATTCTCAGCCTCCCATCGGTCCTGCCACTCTTGATAGATGGCAGTGGCAATACTTTGTCTCAGGTCCGAGTAGGGAATTTGGGTTCCTGACACTGTTTGGTTTAGGGCTTTCTTTGCTTCTCTGTCTGCGGCTTCGTTTCCCTCTATGCCTACATGGGAGGGGACCCAGATGAAGGTGACATCCCTATGGCTGGCTGCTATTTGGTCCAACAGCTTTAGACACTTGTATACCAATGGAATGTCAGTCTTCATCCGCCCCAAAGCTTGCAATGCAGATTTGGAGTCGGAGCAGATTATAAATTTCCTCCTTTCTGATGCTTTAACGGCCATAAGTGCAAGCGACAGTGCATGCAATTCGGCCGTAAAGATGGAGCATCCATCAGGGAGTCTACGGGAGATTGTTTTGCTCCGAAAGGAGCAGGCACACGCGACCTTTCCATCCATTTTGGATCCGTCAGTGTAGATGGTGCCACAATCTCCGTAGCTCTCCTGCAGTTCCCTAAAGTGGACTTGCAATAGGGTTGGGTCTGTGTTTTGTTTTGGTGAATTAAGGAGGGACAAATTTAATTTGGGTCTACTAGTTAGCCAAGGAGGGGTTTGTGGGGTTTGTATTTTAGAAATTTGGTCAATGGATGGGGTTAAATTTTGGATGGATTCTCTCATTCGAAGGCCTAACGGCTGTATGACGTTAGGCCTTCGAATGTATAGTTCAACATTTATGGGATTGAATACGGGGTCAAAAGCAGGGTTCGTGGGGTTAGATTTTAGTTTTACTATGTACTGCATTGCAAGCTTTTTCATCCTTATGTCCATGGGGAGCTCTCCAGCCTCCACATGTAGACTCGGAATTGGTGACGTGCGGAACGCGCCGAGACAGAGACGCAGGGCAGCATTTTGGATTGGTTCTAGTATCTTTAGGTAAGACTTCCTTGCTGCTCCATATATCATAGATCCATAATCCAACTTGGATCGGATTAGACTTCGATACAGCAACAGCAAGGTGTCTCTGTCAGCCCCCCAGTCCGTATGGCTGAGTACTCTAAGTATGTTTAATGACTTTTGACATTTTTTCCTAAGTTCTTTAATGTGGGGGAGAAAATTAAATTTGGAATCAAGGGTAAGGCCTAAAAATTTTGTAGTTTTTACAACGGGGATTTTCTTTTTGTTTATAAATAATTCAGGATCTGGGTGGAGCCCTCTTAAATTACAAAAATGCATACTAACTGTTTTGGAGTCTGAAAATTTAAAACCATTATCATTTGCCCAATTTTGAATTTTGTTTAAATTTAACTGTAATTTTCTTTCTAAGGTGTTCATATTTTTCCCATAAGTAAAAATGACAAAGTCATCAACATACAGAGAGCACTCTATGCCAGGGGACAGAGCATTTATGATGCTGTTAATTTTGATGTTGAACAGGGTGACTGATAGAATGCTGCCCTGGGGTACGCCCATTTCCTGTTCAAATGTGTCAGAAGTGGAGGTGCCCACTCGGACCTGAAATTTTCGGTCTTTCAGGAATTCCCCTACAAAACGGGGGAGGTGTCCCTTAAGTCCTATAAGCTCCAGGTCACGTAGAATGCCATGTTTCCAGGTCGTGTCATAGGCCTTTTCTATATCGAAGAATACAGCTACTAGATGTTCTCGCCTGAGTAGAGCATTTCTTATGAAAGCTTCAAGCCTTACCAGGTGGTCGGTTGTTGTCCGCCCCTGTCGGAATCCGCACTGGTATTTGGAGATCAAGTTGTTCCTCTCAAGATACCAGACCAGCCTACTGTTAATCATTCTTTCCATGGTTTTGCAGATGCAGCTTGTTAGTGCTATTGGTCGATAGTTAGCTGGGTCAGAGCCGTCTCTTCCCGGTTTAGGTATCGGTATAACTGTGGCTTTCCTCCAGCTGTTTGGGAAAGCGCCTGTTTGCCACACACAGTTATAGACCCCTAGCAGGACTGCCAATGAGGGTTCGGGAAGGTGCTTGAGGAACTGGTAATGGATTTCATCTTCTCCAGGTGCTGTGTCATGTGACTTGTCCAGCGAATCCCTCAGTTCCTCGAGCGAGAACGGTTTGTTGTAGGCTTCATTATTCTCTGACCTGAAGTCAATGGGATGTCTTTCCTCCCTGGTTTTGACTTTTTGGAACTCTGGCGTGTAGTGTGCAGTGGATGATTTTTCTGCTATTGAGGATGCAAGGCAGTCAGCTATTTCTCTGGGGGACGTGACAGTTCGTCCTTGGTTTTTCAAATGCCCTATTGCATTTGATTCTTTCCCTTTGATTCGCCTTACTGCCTTCCAAACCGCTCTAGCAGAAGTTTTGGCATCCAGACTGCCGACAAAGCTTCTCCAGGAATTCCTTTTGGCTGACCGTATGATTTGTCGAGCCTTTGCTCTAGCTATCCTAAATAGCTTGAGGTTTTCCTGGGAAGGATTCTTTATGAATGCAGCCAGTCGTTTTTTCCTATCGCCAATAGCACTTTTACAAGCTGCATCAAACCATGGTTTGCTGGGCCGTTTTGGATTTGCGGATGTTAGGGGGACAACTTTCCTGGCAATGTCGAGTAGCTTGGAAGCGAAGATATCAGCTGGGTTCTGCTCATCGAGGATACTTTCTGTGATATCCTCTGAGCATCTTTTTTGGAATTGCTCCCAATCGGCCTTGTTCAATTTCCACCGTTGAGGTCGTCCCATTGAGGGGAGATTGTTAGTAATGATGATTGGGAAGTGGTCACTTCCCCGTAGGTCATTACTAACTGACCATTTGAAGTCGTCCAGAAGTCCGGGGACGCATACGGTGAGGTCAATGCACGTGAGGGATCCAGTTCCTGGGTGCAAGTAGGTCGGTGATGCATCATTGAGTATGCATAAATCATGTTGGAGGAAGATATCCTCCAGCATACGACCTCTTGTGTCAGTACTGTTGGATCCCCACATTGTGTTATGAGCATTGAAATCCCCAAGGATAATATAAGGCCGAGGGAGCTGCCTCAACAGGTCCTCCATACTTGCTGGGTCCAATGGAGCGCCTGGTGGTAGATACAGGCTGCAGCAAGTGATAACCTTGTGTAAAGTTATCCTAGCTGCTACGGCCTGTAGTGTGGTCTGTAGTTCTACCCTCTCATGGGGGATGTTGTCCTTCACAAGGATACAGACTCCACCTGATGCTCTTTCTGCATCCTCAACATTCCTGCTGTAAGCAATGTAGCTTCGGAAACTGATGTTATCTTTCAGAAATGTTTCCTGTAAGCAGACAGCTACAGGAGCCTCAGAGTCCATCAGTAGCTGCATTTCTTCGTAATTGGCCTTGAGGCCTCTACAGTTCCACTGTACAATTCTGGAATCCATGGCTTATTCTAGATGACCTACTTGGAGCTATTAGGCTTCGGGAGGCCCCCGGAGGGGGTTCCCTTTATTCCTGTGACTTTTTTGGACTTCTGCTTGGTTGGAGAGGAGGACACCCCTCTCCTGGGGGGAGTCCTTCTCTCTGGAGAGGAGAGATCCCTCTGGTTAGAGCGGAGGCTACATCCTCCTCCCTCACCTCGGGCATCCTCTCCATTTTGAGTTCTCCCCTTAGGGAGTTTGTCAACCTCTGATTCAGTAGAGGTTGGGGTGTCTGACTGGGTTCTCTGAGGAGAACCTCTATCAGACATGGTGACTCCGGGTTCTCCCGGAGTGTTGGTTTGGACATGCTGTTCGGTCTCCATGCTCTCATCAGTGAGCACAGAGAACCTGTTTTGTAGCATGACCACGGGGCTTTCTGGTTTCTTTTGAGTGAAGTTCTTGGGCGGAGTTTTCTTCTGAGTTGGAGGAGGAGGAGGAGGGGGTGGGGTCAATGTGTCCGTCTGTGTGGCTATGGATCTTCCTGTCTTTGCCGCAGCCTGGGCGTACGTCTTTGTCAAGCCGAATTGGCCCTTGGGTAGGGCCGATACGGCTGATTTCGCCTGGCTGAAGGTGCATCCATTTCTTGCCTTGTACTCCTGCACGGCAACCTCCTGTTTCCACACAGGGCAGTCCTTGGAGTAGGCTGAGTGGCCAGCGTGACAGTTTGGGCATTTGAACTGGGCTGTGCAGCCCTTGTCCTCATGACCCTCTCCGGCACATCTAGCACACACAGTGTTCCTCTTGCAGACTGCCGCGCCGTGTCCATAACCCTGGCACTTGAAGCACCTCATAGGGTTAGGAATGTAGGGCCTCACTGGAACTCGTAGGTATCCTGCCTTCACGTACTCTGGCGGTGTCCTAGTTCCGAATGTGAGGATAATAGTGGCGGTCTTGACCTCCTCACCATCCCTGCGCCTTGTAATGCGCCGGGCATGGGTGACTCCTTCAATACCCTCCACTATTTCCTTCTCGGAACATTCCAGCAGGTCCCTAGAGCTGATTACACCTCTGCTGGTGTTCAGACTCTTGTGTGGCATGACTTCCACTTGGAGATCACAGAGTCTTCTGCATTTCAAAAGCCCATCAGAGTGTATCTTGCTATCTACTTCTACGAGTAGTTCCATCGTTCTGTGTAGCTTTGATACACCCTTGGGCTCTCCCACTACCGACTTGAGTCCCTTGTATATGAAGAAAGGGCTCAGTTTTGTCAGGCTTTTCCCCTCCTCTGTGCACCTGACCACCAGAAATGATGGCCAGGTAGGACAGCTTTTTGTGGCCTCCTCCTTTCTCGTTTCAATACGACGTTTCTTGCCAAGACATGGGTCTGTGGCAAGTGATTTTTGTTTTTTTTGGGTATCCATAAGGAAAGGTAAATAGTTCGGCACCTGTGCTCCCCACCCGCCATCGAGTCCAACAGGGGGACGGGCCATTCGGATGTCCAGAATGAGCCCGCCAGGGCTACACAGGTGCTATACTCAGTCAGCTGCTGCATCGGACATGTGTCCGATACAGTAGCTGGCTGATTGACCCTCTAGCCACCGCCCTCCAGCATAGGTCGAGGACCTATGCTGGTAGCTCGGCATGACCAGCCGGTTGACCCAGAGCGGGCCATCTGGGCCTCAGGTCTAGGGGAACTCGGAGCCAAAGTATTGTGTTGCGGTGGTCCATCCTCAGATAGTCACCCACTCAAACACCAGGATCTCTTTATCCCCCCTTACCCGTCGCAGTCCACGGCAAACGGACTGGTCCTGGACAATGTGAGGTTTTAAAAGATAAGGAGACAGAGTGAAGGTTAATAAAGGCAGACTGAGAGTAAGAGGAGGCAGATAAAATGATAGAAAAGAAGTAGGGCACTTTTGAGCTCCAAAAGTGCTAAGGAAAGAGGAGCGCAGTTTAACGTCATGTCTCAGGGACGAATGACAAACAAGGCTAAGACAGAGTTTTACCGTGTCTAAAAGCCAAGAGGTAATTAAAATGATTGAACTGGAGCACAAAGCCACAAGAGCGGGGATATGAACTGGTATAGAACAAAAAGAGAATGGGGAAAGGGACACAACCGAGAAAAATCAGGTAAGGCTTTTCAACTGGCCTTTGAAGGCTGTTGTTTCATACTACACAGCATGTCCGGCCATAGGGAGCCATTGTTAGATAGGGAAACAAAAAGGGGAGATAATACAATGTTTGATTTCAGACAACGTTTCTAAGAATATAATGCCAGAAGACCTCTTAGCTATAACTGTAATGAACAAAATTCATTTGAAACTTTCCAGTTTATAAAAGTCATATATGATATACAAAGAGAAAGATGAAGGCCATTGCTGAGGCAATGTGAAAAATATTTTAAAGAAGCAAAACAACTTACAAGTAATCTGTTATTCACATTCAAAATTATACATCAGCTATTTCTTATCTTTATAACACGTGGTAATATGGAGGACTTGAATTTATTTAGTCAATAAGCTGAATCAAATTTTGTGCCTGAGAAATACAGTAAATGCCTGCTAAGATAATGGTCCCAGGTTCAAATCCTCATCTAGATACAAGGTTATTCTGACGCATACAATACAACAATTTAGGACAATCAAATCTGATATTGTTAATAAGCTTGTAAATACAAGTATAAATAAATGAACAACAAGGCCGATATACAAAATACACACAGGCTTTATTATGCCATAATAGATAACGAACTAGCAGCACATACTTCCGATTCCGCTAAGGGAACTTACATAACATTACATCATATATCAACAGATATGATATTGGAACTTTAAGCTGAAATAACAAAAAATGTCTTAGGAGTCAAGTCACTCTGAGTGTGTGTCTAGGTTACAACAGATCATTCAAAGAAGAAGCTTCAACAAGTTGATTTAGTTTGACTAAAAATTGATTTATTTTGGAATGACTTACATTGGCCGACCATGTTCATCTCTGTCCACTGTGTCTGATACACCTTCTTTAGCCATCAGCATTTTACGAAACATGTTGACTTTATCTCGCACTTCCTTGTCTGAATACCTGGCAAGAAAACAGTTTCACAACTACAGGACTCAACACCAAAAAGATAGAAAATATCTCTAACCCAATTCACTTGTCCTTAAAAACAATAGTGAAACAAAATAAACTTTGCCTTAATTATGTTTAAAAAAAAACACTTTATGATGCAAGTTTAAATCATCAAATCTCTTTATCTACAAAATAAGTATGCTTATGTATGCAAACACATTTAAACCATTGTTAAAAAAGTGAAGTGTTTTGCAGTCTCCAAAATAAGATGTACTAAATGGTATTGCTCTTCTGAAACACTGCCCTCTCATAAGCTGGAGAGAGGGGGGAGAGGTATATCATCAATCGCCTCCAGCCAGTGTTACTATTTCCTTTAAATTGTTTTCTCAGTTGACAGGGTAGAGGTAGTGGGGATCAGGACAGGGGTAGAAGGAAAACAATCATGTACAAACCTCCTCTACAATTTATATATTTTTAAATGATTAAATTCTAGATTAGGGGGGAAAAGGATAAATAATTTAAGAATATATTGAACTATCAGTAGCATATATATAATATTACTTACAATAGTTAAATAGTTTATAAAATTTTTCACACATTGTGTAATTTCTCCACAAAAAAAAAGTCAATGAATGAGCTTTAGTGTAACTATTGAATAAAAGCAAGTAACACGCAAGGGCCCCCAACACAAACTCTGAACAAATAAATGAAAATAGTTTTGTTAAGTGAAGCAGATTAGTAGCGAAGGGATTGTATGTGATATTCAATATTTAAAAGGCTCTTAATGGTCACTGCATGCGGTTTAGATTGCTTTGGTACAATTTAGTTTAATGTAGTTTATTGTGCTTTGGTACTATTTAGGCCATGGCCTGTGGTTGGTTTATTGTGCCTTGATACTATATAGGCCATGTCCTGTGCACTTGAGTGAGTGTGCATTAAACATCTAGCACTTGAATGACAGTCCATAAATAATTGAAAGCATGGCTCTGCTAACAAGAATGCTTCATCACACCAGCCAGAATTATACTGAGTGTAATGAATTATTTAGTTACTGATGACACACCAGAGAAAATGTGTAAGCATAGACATGCCACATAAGGAGAAGTTGACTTTAAAAACAGACATGCAACAAATGAAGAGTGGAAATAAATAATAATAAACTACTCAGTAGTAGTACTCTGAACCATGATGCTATAAATTATATTATCCACTATATACTAATACTATTAGTTTTTAGTAGTTGGTTGAAAGCTGACAAAGTCTGGTAGACCAAGTGAAAATTCAATCAATTGATTGGACTGGCTGAACTGGCGTTTACCAGCAAAGTATTTTTTTTTGCTGGCACTCTTGCATAAATGTATTACAAAAGTTGCCAAACACTATATTTTTAACAATACTTTTCTATTTTGTTCACATCCATGTCATTAAGCAATGTGTTAATTTTTGTTTCTGCTTTAATGTTTAATTAAGCTGGACTAAAGTAAGAAGAATTTGATTTATTATTAACAAAAATGGTGTCAGTTTCTTTTTTATTTTTGAGAGAGGTGTAAGGGAACTCAAATGTTGTTTTTTTTACACTGAAAATCAAATTTCTCTGTTTATAAATGAGAGAAAAAGAAAATTCACCATTTAGAAATAATCAAAGTAACACAGTAGTGAATAGCACCTTAAATCAGTTTCTCAGATACATACATTCTTTTTGGATTTGCCATTTTCTCAATATATTTTCCAATAAATAAACATTTTTCAAACCCAACTCAGTCTATGGGTTAACTACACCAACAAATAAACAGAAAAGTAACCAAAAAAAAAATTTTTTTGTTGAATGAAGAGAAAAGAACAAAAGCTTACCCTTGCTCCTCCATTAGTTCCTGCATCTCCATGCATTTCAGTTCAACTTTACGTTTTCTTTCATGGTCTAAAATTTCTTTATTGGGTTGTTTATTTAATCCCTGGTCAAGTTTGTTTAATTCTTCTTCTGATTTATAGTCCACTCTTTCTTTTTTAGACTTGACAAAAGCAAGGTTCCGTTGCACATAGCCATTTGTGCCACTCCCTCGAGGGGTTTGGAGACCAATACCATTATACATATTGCTCTTCTGTAGAAATATTAAACATATTTGAGAAAAACTATACAAGCAAAAATGTATACAATTTAACTTTGTAACTATTTAATTTTTTTTTTTATAGATATAAGCTTTTAAATGTATATCTCTTGACACAAATCCTAGAATTAATTAGGATTATTTGGAACTTTCAATTTTTTTTTTACCACATAAGAGTGTTGGTATAGATTTTAGTTTGTGTGAAAACGTGTATTTCAATGGAGTTTTTTGGTAAAACGCTTGACAGTATGGACAACACACCTGCCATCTTGGAACCTAATAACGAGCCTAAACCTTAGGCTTAACCAAACAAATAAACATGAAAAGGACCAAGATGCATGTGTGTAGTCAATGAATGAACTCTTTATGTTGTGTCTGCTGTATTTATGTGTATGTTTCTGTTATGTTGTCTTTATATGAGAAAAGAGTCCTTGTAATCACAAGGATTTCCATAAGGATCAATAAAACAGTCTAAGTCTTAGTTTCTAGTCAAAAAGTGTGAGTAGTTTGTCACTCACACCATGTTTCCTCACCGGTTGTATTATATAGATTATCCATACTTACTAGTTTTGTCTATATGTTAAAACCCAATTCAATGCAGTGGTTTCATTATATTTTCCTTTAAAAAATGTGTGCATGTGTTTGTTAATTAAATGAAGTTTGAAACTCCAATCCGAAACAGTAATAACTCTTAGAGTAATTGCAATCTGAATACTGGAAGTGCTGTAGCACTGAGACAGCAGAGGTCAGGCAACTAAATGACCTACTTCGTAACTCTGATATAGATCCTTCCCATGTTGGATTTGTCGGTGGTCTTTGACATACTAGACTAGACCATGAAACTATGACAGTCAGATTCTCTGTCACTTTTGGCTTAGCAGGAAACATACTACAGTGGTTAGGATCCTACCTCACAGTTGTATGATTCCTCAGTTTCCTGAGAGGTGTCACATTAGGCAACAAAATAAGCTCAAGATGAATGACGATAAGACAGAAGTAATCAAGATAGACAATCGAAAAATGACCAAAAAAAAAACCAAAGAGTACAGAATCACTAAAGATAAGGACTACCAGGTTCCTTATTTATGTCCTCATAGTGCGTAATCTAAGACGCTCAGTCTTTCAACCCACATTTAAGTCAACTCTACAAGGGTTCTACCTGCAGTAGTGAAGATTAGGCCAGATCCAACATGAGTCAACAAAAAACTGTCTATGGTATTTATACTCTCACACTTTGACCATTGCAGTGCTGTGCTAGCAGGTATAATGTAGAGTGCACCTTTCAGACCTATAGATATATCTATAGAGCAGATGATGTTAAGGTCATCTGTTTTTATGGCCAATGGTTAATGAACAGGGTGTCATGTGGCCAGCACAACTTTCCAGGTACCCATTAGAGTTGGGTGGACTCAGGTATACCAGATGACAAAATCAATTATCATCATCAAACTCCATTCAAAGGGTCAAATCCTCTCTTGCAAAAGCCCTGGAAAGAAACCCTGCTGTCTTGCATAGTGCATAAATGCTATCATACAGGTCGAGAATTTTTGGTTTCCCAGACCTGTCAAGATGGAGATCAGCAAGTCTGGGGCAGTCAAACAATATATGAGGCACGTTTTCCTCTTCTTCCTTGCAGCGGGGGCACTGTGAATCAAAATTTGGCCAAAGCTGTGAGAAGTATGAGCAAACAAGACAATGGCCTGTCCAGGCCTGAGCAACCTCCACCACGGGGAAGTGCGGTCAGGGCTCCTCACGTGCTCCCAGACTCCACAGGCTTTTTGGGACATGTTCCAGCACTCAAACCACTTTTCCATTTCTGCTTTTTGAATTATAGCCAGAGCATGTTTAAAACTTACAGCCTGTTCAGTGGGTGGAATGTGCCCTCCCTGGTGGGCCAAAGAGTCTACAATAGTGCTGCCAGTCACACCTGTGTGACTCGGTACACACTGCATTATTACAGGGGTGCCATGTTGTGTGAAGCCATGATGACAGTGTCAATATGGGGGGGGGGGGGGGGGCATGGTCCGGGCTTTGCAAAGCCTGTAGTACAGATTTTGGGTCAGTGAGCACAACAATATGTGTTGCCCTCAAATGTCCCTTGCCAAGTTGAGAATCAATTACTTTAAAGGTTTCACAAACTGCCATGGTCTCCGCATCAAAACTGCAAACACTAATACATGGTTCAAAGATTTTGACTGAATAAGAGCCAAGAAAGTCGATGTATCAATCAATTGACTTGAGTGAATTCAAAACAATACTGCATGAAAAGTATGTTACAGCTCTCCTGCGTACACTACAGTGTCTTTATGTGAATTCAAGAATCAACTACAAGATGGTTAAGTTACAATTGCAAAATTGCTAGTAAAACTTTCACAATCGAAACCACAGTGGTTAAATTTACCAAAAGTGATTTTTTATTCACAATTTCGACTGAATATGGTTTTGAAAGCCAACATAAAAAAGCACAAGATTGCTTTTGTAGTGTATAAAATATTTTTTTGAGAAATTGAGTGAATATGTGTTTTTGTGAGTAAAAATGGGGAACAAAAATGAAATCGTATAACATTATTATTCTGTGTGTTGAGGGTGTATTAAGGACTGGCCTCTTTAGTAGTTGTAAAGGGAAAAGATCATCTCTCAAGGCGTAAAATGCCACAGAGAGAGAAGGTGGAAGCAAAAAAAAAACAACAAAAATTGGCAGAGAGTTTTACGACGCCAGATAAAAAAAAACAGGTTCGACCAAAAGCTTTGAAATACTTAAATACTGTGTTACGAAGCCAAAGAAATGTTTCAATAACTCTATGAAGTGTTTGTAAGTGCAATGAGAGTGTTGGTTAAGTTACAAGGTGGGGAACAGTGTTCATTAATGTCAGTGCTGGACCTCATTGACCTGACTCTCTTCAATTATATAATATTTTTTTTTAAGTTATTGTATTTTAACTATGCATGGCAAAACAAAACAACATATTTATATAAATTTACTAGCCTGACATTACCCGCAGCCTGCGGACCTTAGTTTGTGTTTACTAATCTAGTGGATTGGATTTAGATCTATGTTAAACTTAGCTAATGATCCTTTCAAGTTTTTCTCTTTCGCTACGAAAGTAAAAGTACTTTTACAAAAATGGATTTACCCAAAGCCGATACATTCATATCTATTAAAAACGAAAGGAGTGATTGCAGAATAGGATATAAAGTACAATTAAAACAGGTTTACCCGATTTGTTAAATGAATGGGAATATAAACTAAATCAGCAGATATATGGAACGAATTTATGTAAAAAATGTTTTTGAAACAAATTTGAAACAAATTTGAAGGTTATTTTATTATATAATGAAATCATTAGACTATATTTTGTATTTTAATGTGTCAAAGTAAAAAACTATAAGTGCAAAGTGTATTTCTTAAAATTAGATCTAGATCTAAATCCTTAGATCTTTTCTCATATCAACATTGTAAACAAAGCCTTAGATCCATAAAATACTATAGCTGTAATAGAGTTGGTCAACTTTAATTTTTTTGGGGGTCTTAAGTTTGTTTTAGGGCTACAATACATACACTATGGTTTAAATTAGTACCTAAGGAACATTTCTCCCAAGTTTTATTAAGATTGGTCAAACGGTTTTGATTTCCACTTGGCTCATACATACGCCTCACTTTCTACTTTATATAGTACACATATATCATTAGATGTTTGCAGTTTTTTCCTAGGACCAGGGTTAGTAACTTTAGATTTTAGAAGGATTTTAAGGAGGAAACGTATGACACACACATATATATTGTTATAACCTTGGTGGTGTTGCATTTAGGGGTATTAGTGTGTGTGTAGATGAGCAGTCAAAGATGACAGGCTGCAACAGTCAGCAGTGGCGAATGACAACATAGGGTTGGGGAAGGATCTGTGTTGTGAATAGTACTAATTAGGCCAGTCACAGTCATGTGATCAGCTAGAAGACTTTTAGGGACCCTATATTAATATCGGAGCTGTGATACTTAAAACGGTTCACTACAGTCTGTTCAACATAAATGACTTGATTCAGTGTGGTTCAGTATGGTGCATTAAGACAGTTTGGTGCTGAGTACTGTCAAGACGTAGGAGTACTGTCAAGATGCATTGCAAATATAAGAATATTGGGTACAAATTTTAGGAGACTGTACAAAATGTAAGGATTTTACGAGATTTTTAAAGGATATTTTAGAAGCGCTATGAATCTTGTAGGATTACGGAGCTATAAAAATTTAGCTAGGTGAAAAAACACAGAAGCAAAGTTTTTTTTTTTCAGATATGTTGCACTTGGAAATAGATTATACTTTATGAATGAATAAAAGAGGTTTTAAAGGGGCACTCCAATGCTTTTGACAATTTGTTTTATAATATTACGTGTTTTGATTGACAGATTAAATATATATATATATATACATATATATATAATTCTTCTTTTTTTTTTCTCAATAATAACTTAGTAATTGATGATTTTCTGACATAATTTTCCTGCATATCCAAAGCAGTCAGACTTTCACTGAGTTTCTATCTGACCATCACACAAACCTATTAATTTAATTTATTGACTTACGGTTTAACAGAAAACCTACAGTAAAGTTTACATTCTTGTAAAAGAAATATATCTTCGACAGTTAGATCTAGATGTTGTTATCAAAAAAAAAAATGTGTTAAAAGTAGATTTGAATGCTTGACTAACCACGGCAGTGTCTATTTTTCTCTCTCCATTCAACACACAAATAACACTTTTGTTTGGTTCATGTCTTGTCATGACCCAATACACACTGTCTAGACTAGCCTTACACTGACCAGTTTATAAGAATTAGTCAGACAAACAATGTATTTACTTATTGGGACATGGAGGGGCTTAAATGAAAATGTTGCTTTTGTTCTTGAGTTGCTTTTAGATCTCTCTCTCTCTCTTTTTATATATATATATGTAAAAACATGATATTTTCTCTCTGTCTTTCTTTTAATTCCCAACAAAGGACCCTCTTCTACTTTTCACAATTTGGATGTCGTTTTGTTACACCTTAACATCTCCTCCCACCCATAGATGCTTATAATTCTTTTCATAACTCTCCCCTCCCCTGCCTTTTTGATAGGCTGTAAAACTACAAGCTTAGTGTATACCTCTCCTCAACGCAAGCTCATGGGCAGGTCTCTGGCTTCAAATTATCAAATTAGCAGCCCGTAATTTTTCTTTCATTCATAAATTATATATTCTAGATATCTCGATCTAGGTCATATTTATTCATTAAAAAAAAAAGCTTTATTAATCCCAATAATATTTCTTATTACGAGTTTGCTGTATTCAAATGGGAGAATAAGCAAATCTCATTATTATTTGTTTGGACAACCCCTTTTTAAATTTTCCTTAACAGCTAACAGTATAAATCTGATTGGAATGTCTTTCTAAAGATGTTTGGAAGCTTATTTTGATATGCCCATCAGCCTAAGATCAAAAAGGCTCATAATATAGCCCTCATCCCTTATATGGGTATGAATAGCCGGAAGGTTAAAACAACAGCTTTACATACATGGTTACAGAGAATCTTAAAAACGCCTATATGCTTTGGAAAAACAGAACAAAAATACCAGAACTTATCTAAAATTGGACATGTGCAGTCCTGAACTGTCGTTTTTAGCTCCAAACATAAAAACAAAAAAGCGACCTGTCCAAGGAAGGTGAATTTGATGGGGTGTTTAAGATATAAGAACCTCCTCTATAACTCTATATATTAATTAATAATAGATTGAATTGACTATCAGAATAAAGTCTTATCTACTTACTTACTTAACTTTTACTTTACTATCATCTAGATATCTAGACTCCAGACTTGGACTACTCTACACTCTGTGACTTTACACTAACACTGACTAGTGATAGTGTCACTGTCTACACTACACTGTACAGACTACAGTACTCAACTACTTATACTACTAGATAGTAATTGAGTGTTTCTCCAAATAGGTATAGGTTCACTAAAAAATCTATAACTCAAAAACTTCTTATTAAAATGTCACAATTTTTTTTCATTGCACATAGAAATGGTTTATTTATAAATTGTGAAAAGTGAAATTTTAAAATTGTAGAAAAAGTGTGAAATAAAGCACAAAATGGCTTCTTTTGATGTAACATGGAATACCTGGCTTAGGTTGAAGTAATATTCTACTAAAAGCAAGGAATATTGAACAGACATTTTTTTTTAAATAGGTTAACAATATTGTTATTGCACAATATCTTTTTATTTTATATTTACTTTGGTATTACTTAGGTATCGCTGTAAAAATGTGTCACAGGTGCATCACACAGTGTCACACTAAACTTGGAATTTTAAACCTTCCCACATTTTTTCACTGTAGCACCCAAAACACTGCATATTGAATAATACCAAAAATATCAGAGATTAAGATATTTAGTTTTCTCACTAAAAAGTAGTATAAGTTGCATTGAATGATTGATTTTTTTTTAAAGTGACAAAGTCTAGTCACAGTCTAGTCATAGACATAGTGTCCTAGTGAAGTCTAGTCCTATTTTTATAGTCCTAGTCTTATATATTAAGTCTTAAACTTAAGTCTACTGTAGACAGTCACACTCACAGTGTAGATCTAGATTGACTAGATTTAGTCAATTTAGATTAGATTCTAAGTATCATAGTTATGATAGTATGCTAGTAATACTAATAGTAATTTATAGTATTACATCTATAATCTAGTCAATCTAGATAGATAGTAGATCTAGTAGATCTATATTTTAGACCATATTATATATATAGAATTAAGATATAGACTAGGACTAGGTATAAGATCTATTCTATATTCTTAACAGATTTACTTACATTTTTAGGACAAAACGCTAAACAAAATTCAATCAAACCAAGAATTTGTTAGATCTATTTTAGGCTTTAGGTTGTCATTGTGTTGATAAACGTTTGCTCATTAACGATACCGGAAATGACTTAGAGAAGTAGTGTTGGAAATAAAAATCACTAGCCTATAAATATTGTAATAACTTCAAGTGAAGGCAACTCAACGAGGACAACAATGTTTATTTACATGACATGACAGTTACACAAAACAAGATCTACATTTAACACTGTTTCTCCATCTTGACTCTCAACGTGGGCGGAAGACGTTATTCTCACATGTCAACATTCTGTTCTAGTCCGTTCACTATAGGTGCGCACCTGTGCACTAGCCTGGATGGCGGTGCGCATTACAGAGTCATTACATTGCCCCCGTCTTAGCACTTTTCGTCCCGAAAAGAAACACTGCAGCTAAGGTTTGACAGTTCAGGTGGAGGTCGATCAGTGGGAGACACAGGCGGTAGGTAGGGTGTTCCCCACAAAGCCATCCGCATTGTTTTCATCCAGTGCCGCTTTTTCTTTCTCCAGTTGACCAAGCTGTTGTTGAGACGATGGCGTGGCCGTTTGACACACAGAGAGATAGTGTCGAGCCCTGTTTGCGTCAGCACAGTCGTTGATCGGACACGCCGTTTCAGCAGACCCTCCCGACAGACGCCTCTCATGGAAGCTGCAGGTTCACATGCAACCACGTTGCAAACAAAGTCCGATATGCCGCATTCATCCACAGCTAACAGTCTCACGTCCAGGAGATAGGTCTCCTCAAGCTCAAGTTGAAGATGTCTTCTTCTTGACAGCTCAGATTTAGATTGGGCTGACCGACATTCATCCATGCCAATGTCAATGATGATGGCAGAATTACACATGCCTTGTTGGTGGTTTTCTTGGCATCCACATTCCCAGTGTGATGCACTGCACGTACAGTTCATGCTCAAGTTCTGGACGCAGTTGTCGAGCTTCACATTTCCCTCGTGAGCACCGGCAGATAGGCAGAGGTCTTTAAGGTCTATAGCAATAGGCTTAGACGCAGACCCAACGTTGTCTCGATCTGTCCGGCTGATTGAGGTACTGGTAACAGGTACAACAGGAACAAACGTTTCGGGCACATAACAGGCTTCAGTTTCTTCATTTCTCTCTTTCCGTTCGAGATCGTCGCAGCAATCGTTGTCACGTTTCTCGTCTTTAAAGTCACCCCCGTCAGACTTGCTCACAACACAGTCACAGACAGCGCTCCAATCCCCAGCGCCTACATCACCACTGTTTGTGCAGCCACAGTCCTGACCAGGCAGCTGCCCTTTCACAAACGAGTTTGTGCCTTCTTTCGGTTGCGACACCATATGATCACTTTGTTCTATTTGTTCTTCTACTTCCAATACACTTTCATCTACGGTCAACATTATATCCCTGCTCATGTTCCTCATCATGATCCTTATCGTGTTCAATTGTTCCTTAAATTGTTCCTTAAATTCATCCCCACACTCCTGGATCTTGCCAATGACATCCCCAATCCCAGGTTCAACTTCGAACTGGTAGGTCTCCGGATCTTCATCTTCCTCAATCAATGCTTGCCGCAGACGAGCCGTAAGTCTTTCCTTGCTACCGAAGGGTTTTAAATCTCGGTCCCGAAGCTCTTGTCTCAGCTGTGTAATTGAGAGATGATGTAATAGCTTCGAATATGTCATTGTTATCAAAGCCTACCTCCTCTCGTTGAGTTGCCTATAATCCTCACTTCTGACGCCAATGTAATAACTTCAAGTGAAGGCAACTCAACGAGGACAACAATGTTTATTTACATGACATGACAGTTACACAAAACAAGATCTACATTTAACACTGTTTCTCCATCTTGACTCTCAACGTGGGCGGAAGACGTTATTCTCACATGTCAACATTCTGTTCTAGTCCGTTCACTATAGGTGCGCACCTGTGCACTAGCCTGGATGGCGGTGCGCATTACAGAGTCATTACAATATATCTAGCATCTAAGTAATGTAGGCTAGTGACAATAATTAGCCCCCTTAAAAAAATTAAGATGATAAATCTAATCTTTTCTTATCTTATCTTATATAATACAGACGTTACTTCAAAAAAGAAGATGACTACGTCCTACGCGTCATGCATTCAGTCATGCATATTTACCAGTGACTTAAATTCTGCCAAGTCACTGGTTTTCCTGGCTAGCTCAGGCAAACCATTCCATGCTCTAATGGCACTAGGGAAGAAAGAGCATTTGTACAGATTTGTCCTAGCATATGGGACGAGGAATGTGCCTTTATCTTTGTGTCTTTCTGAGTATTTTATTAAGTTTTGTTTTTGTATTTGGAGATTATGGTTCAGTGTTTTGTGTATAGTTGCTACTTTACTCTTAAGTCTTCTATCCTGAAGGCTTTCTAAATTTAGTGATTTTACTAAAGGTGATACTCTAGTGAAATGTGAATATTCGTTTGTTATGAATCTCACTGCTCTATTTTGTGTCTGTTCTAGTTTCTTAATGTTTTCTTGAGTTGAGGGGTCCCAAATAGAGGATGCATATTCTATTATTGGCATAACCAAGGTTAAATAGCATTTTAGTTTTATGTTCTTAATTGATTTATAGAAATTTCTTTTAATAAACCCTAATGCTTTGTTTGATTTTTTTTATAGTTTCATCAATATGGGGATTCCATGACAGCTTTTCATTTATTATAACACCTAGGTATTTTGCATTTTTAGTCTGTGTTACTGGTTTACCATGAATAAGATAAGTGGAATTAATTTGTTTTAGTTTTTTGGTTACTCTTAACAACTGACATTTTTCTGGGTGGAAAGATATGCTCCAATTTGATTCCCATTTCTGTAATTCATCTAATTCTCTTTGTAAAATTTCTGTATCTTGTGTTGTTTTTATTGTCCTATATCTTATGCAATCATCTGCAAATAATCTAACTTTTGTTCCTGAACTAATGCAATTTGGTAAATCGTTTATGTAAATTAGAAATAGTAGTGGACCTAAGACTGTTCCTTGGGGTAGGCCTACACCTGAGTTTACTGTTATTGGTGTTGATTTAGAACCATCTATTATAACAGTTTGTTCTCTTCCTATCAGAAAATCTTTAATCCACTGATGCAATAGACCATCAATACCAAAAAATTTTAATTTTTTAAGCAAACTATGGTGGTGCGATGCCCAACCTAATTCAAACTGCGGGCCATTTTAATTTCCAACACTAGTGTCGCGGGCTACATGATAGAAAAGATACAAAAACTTAATGAAATTGATCCCGAGGATCTAGTAGCCTATACTTACATTGAATTTATGGGGATATTTGAATTTTTTCTTTACACTTCAAAAAATGGCGCAGGTTCTGTTTATAAAAACAAACATGTTGGCTAACAATAATATCATGTTTAACAAAGTAAAGATACGTTCACTTTTCCTAGTAGATTCTATAGTCCTATTTCGTGAACGCACAAATGTTAATGCCTTGGTAGTTATTCATTAGAAAACAAGATTACAAAGAGAGTTTGTGTGATACACAAACTCAGAGGCGGCCCCCGTCGGAGTCGGATCCCCGTCAGATCCGCCTATTCGCAAGATGTTTCGGATGTTCCTTCTAAGTCCCTGGCTCAATTCCTGTATGCTCCTATCCTTAAACTATCGCAATATTTCTGAAAGAACAGTAGAGGTTAAATCATATTTTCAAAAGCCTTTAGTGTTTTTTTCTAACCGTGACGGACAGACCAACCAACAGACAAAACGCACAAAAATATGCTTGTTTCATTCTAATGGGGGCACTAAACAATTTTTTTTTAAAAAAATCAGATTTTTTAAAAAATTTAAGAAATTAGTTTAGAATCATGTCATTTCCGGGTTTTACGCTAGTACACGAAAGCCTCTGCTAAAAGTTCATTTTAAAAAATGTGTGTTATATCTGTATGTCAAAAGCATTTCTTATAGTAACATTTCCTCCCTCACATTTACGTAATTGTTTTAGATTTGTGTTTTGTTATTAAATAATCGCTTGCATAATTAATTTTATAAATTAAACGATTTGCTTTTAGAAAACTAAAAGTAGCCGTTGCACCTAAGCTTTTCAAGCCACATTTGATGGTGAAATAATATTTTTCGTATCTCTTCTAGTTTTGGCGCTCTGAGTCTGACAGACGGACAGACAGACAGAAATTCATTTAAAAAAAAATGTGCGTGATATCTACATGCCAAGAGCATTTCTTATAGTAACATTTCCTCCCTTAGATTTACGTAATTGCTTCACAATTGGTGTTTTATTATTAAAAAATCGCTTGCATAATAATTTTTATAAATTAAACGGTTTGCTTTTAGAAAACTAAAAGTAGCCGTTGCACCTAAACTTTTCAAGCCGCATTTAATGGTGAAAAAATATTTTTCGTATCTCTTCTAGTTTTGGCGCCCTGAGTGTGACAGACGGACAGACGGACATTTTGCACAAACCTAATAGCGGCTTTTTCCCCTTACGGGGGCCGCTAAAAAAAACAGAGCCGTAATGTAGGTAAAGATACATTCTGAACAATTTTTTTAAAAAAAAGGGGGGGGGGAGGATTTTCTGAAAAACAGAAGAACAGTAATAGATAGTGTAAGTAACAGAGTTGGGAAGGGGGGAGTTCCGAAGAGGGATATCGTTGATACTCGAATTTTTTTTATCATACTCAATATGTCTTTTAAAACTTTTAATCAAGTTGAATTTGGCACAATTATTTCTTGTACCTGACAAAACAAGATTCATTTTAAAAAAAAGTTAATTAAATATTAGTAATTAATTGTTTTGTTTAATATCGAATAAGGGAAAGAAATTGAACTTAACAGATGTGGTCAGGGCCTAGGCCATTGCAACCTATGCGGCCACAGTGGGCCCTGCGCGATGCAAATTCTAAGTGTAAATTATTAAGTTAAACAATTTTAACTTATTAAAGGGTTCCTAGAATTCTTCTGAAATGAGAAAATATAAGAAAAAGTCATGAAATTATTAAAATCTTATGAAAAATGATTAATAAATCCTTAAAATAGACAAAATTGTCATTTCGGGGTGTCATTTATTATGGAAAACGCCAATCCTACTCGCGATTAAAAAAAAACAAAAAAAAAAAACAACAAAAAAACGTCATTGTAAACTTTCATTTAAAAAAAATATATTAATATTTTTTTTTATCAAAACAAGAAGTTCAAATACTTAATTTACTTTAGTAGTCACTGGCATACAGATATACATCTAAATCTATCTCGACCTCTTAGAAACAAAAAAAAAACAACAACAAAACAACATAAGTGGTATATTTTGCTAGTTGATAGTAAATCTAAAAGGCAGATCTGAATGTTTATCGGCTTTTTGTTGGAAAACTACTATCCACTGTAGATGGTTAATTTGACAGTGATTTAGTATTTAGTAAACTATAAATAAAATGCAAAGACTAATTTAATTTCTAATACAAAATCTTAATATTCACTTAATTATCCTTATCACAACCCCAAATTAGGCCCCGCGCAATCCGTTTCTCATAGGGCTCCGCAACCTGTAGGACCGGCCCTGGATGTGGTGGTATAAGTTGAATTAATCCGCTTGAGGAGGCCTACGCCCTCCAGTTAGAATTAAATCGTACTTTTTTTTACTGGCTGTAAGTTTTGTTTGCGATCTATCAATCTATCTTTCTATCTATCTAATCTATCTATCTATCTATCTGTCTATCTATCTATCTATCTATCTATCTATCTATCTATCTATCTATCTATCTATCTATCTATCTATCTATCTATCTA
>JADKLZ010022753.1:0-13081 GCA_021533235.1 Biomphalaria straminea | reverse complement strand
CCCCCCCCCCCCATTCTACAACCTAACATGTCAAGTGAATGAATGGTATTGAACTAAAACAATCCGTGGAGGTGACACATATTGAGCACATTTTAACAAGGGAAGCCCGGCAATAGTTTTCAGGCAAAACGCCTTTCACTCTGTTCGTCTCTACCTCGCCCTTTTAACGATTGGATATTGATGCTATGGAGGTCTGATCACTCACAGCAAGGGGTGTCATTGGAGAAGATCGATAGCCAATAAAGTACGCATGCCGTAAATGGCGCATAGGGGAACAGGTTCAAAGAGGAGGGGTGATGGGTGGCATATCTTGAGTTATGTGCCATTTCATTCCGCATATTGAGCGTCATAATGATACAGTCACATCCACTGAAAGAACCAGACTCCACTTTTAACCATTTCTTTTTCCAGTGATATAAAGAAAAGGATTTCTTGTCTTCACACAAGTTCATCGGTTTTCCTGTCAAAATGTAAATATGCCGATAATTGTAAACAATGACTTTCACACTTATTTATTTAGTATACAAATGATTTTAATGTTTCCAAATTTTGTAGATGATGGTCCTACATTTCTCTTAATATGAACAATCAAGTTTGGATAATTTAGGCCTAAAAAGGTTTGTAATCAATGATTTAGTAGAGTTTAAATAAGTATAACATGCAGGTATATATTAATTCACAGATCACTTATGAGGTATTTCTTTATTTTTAAATATTGTTATTAAAACAAAATAATATTCAGATAAATAAGAGTTCTACAGTTCTATTAGTTTCTTATCTCCTAGACCTGTATTGTTTTTCTTTCAGTAGGTCTATAGGCCACTTGTTCTTGACTTGTATTACAATGTCCCATTTGTGTAATATGTCTTCAGAATTGAAAATAATAACATCCTCATCCAGAGCTCCCGCGGGGCGGAGTAATAAGAGTTTGAACCTGGGACAATCGGTACAACCTTCCAGAGCGTACCCCTCAAGACCAAGCACCCATGCATATATAGACCTGTGTGAAAGCATACACGCACTATGTACAAACTTAGAACTTCTTTCCAGGGTTTTTGAAAGAAAACTTCGGGCCGTTACGACGATTTCGTTTTCAGTTTCTTATTATTCTTATATTAAATAAAAAGTGAAAATATTTTAGGATTAGCAATATCGAAAGCTTTCTCTACAGTGGACACATGAAATAATTTTAACATTTGATCTTATCTGTAAAGACTTGTTTAAACTAAGAATTTGACTCTTTATCTTTTATGTGGAAAAACAATCAATAGCTAGATTTTTAGTACAGAATAACAAGAGGAAGGGTTTTTTAATGGATATATTCTAATTTTATGTGCACAATTCAGCACAGAAGAATTAAATTTTATACGCTTTTTTATTTAGCTGGCAACATTAAAGTTCAATGTTCTTTGACATTGTTTCTTTTAACTTAACAATCCTCATAGTGTCTTATTCATAAATGTTATTTTTGTTCTTTTAAGGCAAGGAACTTCTCAGCTGGTACAACTATAATGTCAACTAGAAAACTTCCTAACAAAGTGTTCGCCGTGCCAGCTTCTCACCAGACCTACGATTTGACCACTTCCGATCATTCTAAATGCAGCCCTTACAAAGGCTTCCCATCGAGGGCCTCAACTTTTATCAGCACGTTCAAACAAAATCAGAGGATCAGTTTCACCAGGGAATGGTTCTACGAAGAAGTGTCCGTGGTCCCGACGATGGATCTGAGTTTGGGCAGCAATGTCCCAAAGAGGCAGTGTCTCCTGCGTCCACTCAACTACGCCTCCGGTCCATGCCCTGTCTGTGAACACGTTTTCCGATACAGGGATAGAATTGTTGACCCTAGACCAAGCTGGACGTCCGCTAAAAGCAAGATAACCAATACCAGGCCCCTTACAGTTCCTCCGAATTCAGACGGAGAGAGCAAGAAGTGTCACCAGAGCTGTGCATCACACCCAAGGATGCATGATTTCGAAGATAGTAGGCAATATATGTTTAATTCAGCAACATCCAACAAAGACTCTTCAACTAAAGAGTCGAAGAAGGATGATGGCTACGAGCAAGATAATCGTGCACAATACGAAGACGAAGATAACAAAAGTGGGTGTGTCATTCGACCCAGCAGCAGTGGCTCTGGCGAAAGAAAGGAAGAACTCAAAGAAACTTCTGACAGCTTGCAGATACTGGCTGAGAGATTGGCCTACGTCAGAAAGACAAACCAAGTTCTGAAATACTATATGGCAAGAGACGACGGCGGACTGGTGTTACCTTTGAGAGACATTGAGATTCCAACTTCAAGTTCCTGCATGAAAAAAAAGTTCCCTTGAGTGAAGCTTAAATTAAATATTTTCAGAGATTTAACATTAGGACATCATATACAATGAACGGATTACAAACTTGGAACTGTGGGGAGTTGTTTTTTTAAGATGTTTGGTTCTCTAACTGTAAAGGAAGTCATTTTTGTGTTTTTCCCCCTCTCGCATAAGAAAATTAATATAACAACAGGCACGCTGTGAGCTAACAGTGAGAACAAATGAACAAGTTATTCAGTTTACGTGAATAATTTAATACATAATAAAGCTTGGGTTGTGTGTTAACAAAGATATATCTAAACATTAAATGTGTATAGTTGGATGGAGTATTTTCATCATAGATTGCTTATTGAGGAAGTGTCTCTATTTTCGCTCCATAGCTTGTCTCTTCTGGTTGGTTGACCACTGGACTCGTCAGTCTAGTAGGTGCAGGATGGACTCTGGTCTGGTCTAGTAGAGAGTTGAGGCGGCTTATATGCATTTACCGTCTTCAGCGAAGGGGGGAGTGATACGCCCTAGGCAGTCTGCAGTGGGCAGTAGATAATGGGCAGTGGACAGCAGGGGCCGGATACTGGGCGGTTGATACTGGGCAGTTGGCGCTGAAAACTGGGCTATAACTCTTGGTTGATGCATGTAATTAAACAATCAACGCATGAGTAACATAGCCCCATTGATAATAATATGTTGATGATATAATATGATAAAATAAAATGTTACATACTAATACATAGTTCCATATTATTATGACTGCACAAAATAATACATATATGCATAATTTATATAAACAAGAGCAACCTACCATAGTTGTCTACACGTTTCAGGAGGCCTATAAAATAGAAGCTAAGTTTTAGCATTGCATGATCAATACAGCAACGTATCTAGTACTGAGCGTCTGCTTGAGTTCTCATGGAATATAGGATTGGGTCAAATTGTTATTAACATAACCGCTAATGCCGGCTACAATAGATTTTAAAAAGTATATTGGTGCTGGACCGAATGAAAAAAAAAACCCTCGAATTTCTAATTTACCTACAACCAGTAGAATTATATACATAATTGAAGCTAACCAAATATATATACACAGGGGGTCCATTTTAAATTTGTAACTAGGGGTTAACTGATAAGGTGGGAAACTGTCTTTTCGTCATAAAAAGAGAAGATGTCAATAAATATGTCTATTGCTAAGTGGACGTTACTCTTCGTAGAGGGCGGACGTACTCTACATCAGAGGGGAGGGTGTAGAAATCCATTTCGTTGGCGACCTCGCTGAATGCGAATGGAAGTCGGGTCGACAAAACAGCAAAACGTTTTCTCGAACATTTTAAAGCGAAGAAAACTTTTATATGCAACGTGATGTAGCATGTGTATTATTTCATGTGCGTGTTCCTTTAAGAGCTTTATAGATATGTTACTTTAAAAGGTTAATTTTATGGTTTTATACTATATGTTTATCTAATATTTCATGTGTTCCTTTAAATGTTTATATGTTAAGCGTCAAGGTCATTTCTTTATATTCAATACTTTAATAAATTATGTTCATCTTATAGCCACATGGGGTCTGTTGGTGGGCTGATAATATTTTTTATCCTGACAATGCATTTCATTAATTATTTGTTCATGTATCAGCTTTTTAAAATGGTAAAGATTATATATCAATTTTATGAGTTTAATATTTGTATGAAGGATTTTCCTTGTATTTTTAATATGTAATCCCATTTCATAGCAATTCTAATTGCCCCATATTTATTGAAACCAATTAAGAAACCAGTCTAACACATTGTCAATATTGTATGTTTTCACATATTTTAACAAATAACGCCAAAGGTGATTAAATCTAACCACAATTAAGGCTCAAGTAAACATAGTAAATGGATAAGTACATAACCTGTATTAATTAGAAGAGCATTATTATTTTTAGACGCTTTTGAAAAATTCATTTCTAATGTCGTAATTAGAGAAATCTTTTTCACTAAATAGTTTCTACTGCGGCTGTGACGTGAGACTGTTCTTATGCTACGCAGGAAGTGACTAGAGAATTCAATCAAAACAGCTGGCTGCATTTATATATAGCTGGATATATAGATGTCTATCCAGTATACCTGACCAGACAAATATTCCACTTCCGTTTGGCCTGCTCTCTATGTTTTGGCGCATCTACCTAGATGCCTTGTATGGTGCGTCGTTTGGGTTATTTAATCAAGTCACAACTGGGGGGCAAAATCACCAGATTTGTTTAACATAGCCATTAAAATTACAAATGTATTAGAAGGGTTAGTGTCACGCTCGACTAAACATCATCCTGTGAACCGGTTAAATAGGGCATAAAACAACAAAGCTAATAGAAAGAAAAGAACTGCACATTTACAGCATATATTTATTTACTTACTTATTTATTTACTTATTTTCCCCTTTCTACATTAAAAAAAAAACAATTAAATTCATTATCACTAATTAATTAATTTAATTAGTTAATTTTTATTGATTCATATTTTTTAGGGACAATGAATAATTGCGCAATGTTTCAACGTGATCCCAGAATGACAATTAGATAACGTGGACACAATTTGTACCAGACAGGCATATTTAGTGAGTTAATATAAGGGTTGCAAAAAAATAATACTCGATCTGGACGGTCAGGTCAAGATATGTCCTGTTATTGTATAAGCTAATGCACTGGCCATCATTGAAAAAAAAATCACAAAGAATATTCGGATAAAGAGTAAAAAATAATTGTAGTTTTAGAAAGGTAAAAGACAATAATATAAAGATTTTTTGTGATTTCATTTTTTGTTTAATTATAGAACACTATTCATTTTGGTTACTGTTGGTGCCAAGCAAACTTAGTGTTTTTAATACTTACACAGTTAAGCAATGTGATGTTTCACTGTAACTTATTTCATTGATGTATTTTTATTCAGTTGGAAGACAACATCAATCATCTTAACAACGAGATCTTACCACTTACTAGAAGAACCCGAAATTAAGAGCGTTGAAAGAGAGAAACAATTCGAATAAATATTTCAACTCACAAGGAAACCGGCACAAATAGTGTTGTTGTTTTTTGGTGAGGGTATGTTTTGTTTAAGTAGCTGATTGGTTTAGCGCTTGACTTCCAAACATGGGGTCCTGGGTTCGAATCTTGGAGAAGACTGGGATTTTGAATTTCGGGATTTTTAGGGTGCCCCTGAGTCCATCCAACTCTAATGGGTACCTGGCTTTAGTTGGGGAAAGTACAAGCGGTTCGTCGTTGTGTTGGCCACATGACACCCTGCTCGTTTACCGCTAGCCAAAGAAACGGATAACATTAACTTCATCTGCCATAGGGATCGCAAGTTCTAAAAGTGCCCTAAAGATCTCGAAATTAAGAATCTTCACCAGGTTTCTATATATAGGTTGTATTTTTTGTGAAAATAAAATGAAAACGTTAATGTGCTTAACATCTTCTGAGAAATAAGGTTCAATGTTATTTCCTGTGATTCTATTATGCTTTGATTTAGCTGCTTCATCCTCATTTGCTTTCCAAAACTTTCTTCTAATAAACGACGGCTTAATAATATATTTATTATCGACAGAGAAAAATCTCGGATCCTTAGGACACTAAATTAGTTTAATTTTACACTCTTTATTTTTTTTTTGTTTTTAATCTAATATATAAAAGAAAACAAAGGCGTATGTATGTATGTATGTATGTATGTCCCCGTATAGAAATCAAAACCATTTCACCGATCTTGACAAAACTTGACAGAAATGTTCCTTGGGTACTAACTTAGACCTGTATGTATGAATTGTAGCCCTAAAACAAACTTAAAACCCTAAAAAAAATAAAGCTTCCCAAGTCTATTACAGCTATACTATTTTATGAACTAGGCTTTGTTTACAAATGTTGACATGAGAAAAAGATCGAAAGGATTTAGATCTAGATTATTCTAGATCTAATTTTAAGAAATACACTTTGCACTTATAGATTTTAACTTTGACGCATGAAAATACAAAATATAGTCTAATGATTTAATTATTTAACAAAATTAACCTTCGAATTTGTGTTTCAAAAGGATTTTTACATAAATTCGTTCTTTGTATCTGCGAATATAAAAATCCTGTTGAACATAGTTGCATTAGACATTACCGAAAGGTTACAAATCTCTCTATTCCTAGATCTAGATCTAGGTCTAGAACTAAAGATGATAGAACTTTTCTTCGCAAAGATAGTTTAAAGCTTTAACACTTGAACATACTAATTATAGTCCATTCATTTCATATTTTAATCAAATTAACATTGAAATTTGTTTTCTAAAGCATTTTTACATGATTGCAACTATTATCCTATTATCGCGTAAAATAAGGTCAAGTTTCTATTTATATCTCCATTAATGATTTCTTTTTTAACGTGAATTCGCGCATTCGCTTTACTTTAAACATTATTATTTTCTTTGTTTCTAATGCACAATATCACTGACTACATCAGCATTACGCAAATTAAGACCCGCGGACAGCGGGTAATATCTGTCTAGTTCAATATAATAATTACCAACTTTCTCCCCAATAAATCAAAAAAGGTAGAACAACGAAATAACCTTTGCTCCTATGCCGTGTCAAAAACAAGAATTACTATTCAGTTTTTCTTTCGCTTTTTAATTGATAAAAAGTTTCGTTTTAATTCTTATCAAATTGTTACATAATAAACCTACGTAGACACAAGCATAATGAAATATGTTCCGACACTAAATAAATTTTAGACTAGAAGATCACTGTCACTAAATATTGATGACAATTTATAGATCAAGACTAATATCTGTTCATCTACGACGTTATATTGATTTTTAAACTTCGTAGATCGTTTATCGCCAACTATTATTTATTTATTATCTAGTTGAGTACCCAGACACAAAAGGTGGGCTATTTAAGACTAGGAAATATTGATCAAAAATAAACAAAGGTTATTGTTGAAAACAAGATGTAAATAAGTTTGTAAATTAATAATGGCACTTAAAACGTTTGAACTTATAACTATATTAAATAGCGGGGGAAAAAGAATCTAATCGAGGAAATTTATGACTACAGATAAGTGAAAATAGAATTTTAAATAAAAAAACACTTCATAGACTGACATGAATTGATAGGAATGACCCACATAAGACCATAATATACAGTAACATAGAAAAAGAAGAGAAAGCGATTTGGAAAAAGGGATCCTAAGAAAAACATAAAAACTTAAAGAGGGTGATAGTGAGAGAGTTTGAAATAGATATGTATGTAATCCTGAATGAAAATTTTAAACTTTGCAAATGATTTCCTAATAAAACCAAAAATACATTTTTTAAAGTTGAACCCATCTACCCATGACATATGTAGTTGAATATTCAAATTTTCCTAACGTATGCACAAAGCCCGAGTTTCTTCAACGACACAGGAAACGCTTTGCCACAGATCTGCATTGGTGTTTTTTTTTAAACACTTGGCACAAACGGAGCACCGTACAACTAGTGCCAAACCAAGGGTTAAATCAAAGCAGGGGTGAGCACGGAAATGCATGGCCCGAATGGGAGGCAACATGGCCGCTGTAGCGGAAGATGAGTAGATTCTCTCATATGTTATTTTCTACACTCACCGTATTTTTGTATTTCACTTTTCAACCACTTTCCAACGTCTGGATTTCATGGGATGTAATATCACTTTCCAGAGATGGCAAAGTAAGTTATTAACTCCTAGATCTAGATTTACATCTACTTTCTATCTCTGATTTATAACTTTGTTTTAAAACTTAGATCTAGGTCTTAGATCTAGAATCTGTGTTTTTCATTTCGTGCTGCACATTTTATAACACATTTTGGCGTGATTAGGTTAGCCTAGATCTACTTTGTTCCCAGGGTAGAATGTTGAGTAGGTCTTACACACTGGCTCTATGTGTGTGATCTGATTGTATGGTGTGTTCAGACTGTTGCACACCGAAAAGAACACCTGTGCATGTGTTGGTACATATCGTCTTTAAATGTTCTACAGGGTCAATGACATAAACTGTAAATAATTTTTTTTTAGATCCATTTCGTACTTTCACTACCTGTTAAGAATTGAATCTGAGTTCCATCTAAACTTTTATCGATATTGATCTATTCTTCAGTGAAACACACGGAATTATTATTATTATTTTTATTTTTAATTATATTATCTTTTATGTCTCCTCTCTCTTGTTATGAAGGTATAAAATGGTCTTTAAACCTATTTATTAATTTTGTGGAAAAAATTATAATAACCTTCAAACTTAGGTATATTTATATTTCATATATAATCGTTTAATTATAATGAAGTGGAAATCTTACATTAAATTACATCCTATTAATGTCAGTGAAAATATCAGTGAAATCAAACCCGTCTAGATTTTTTATTTCTTAGGAAATATATTTCAGTCGATCAAATCCTTCACAGATGACAGAACAACTGAATGCCGTGTTGTGAAAATAGTTGTCCACATTTTACAATATAAGAATAAATAAATAAAGTTAAACGAATGCAAAGATGTTCTAACTAAATGAAGAACCATTTGTTTAAAAATTGATTTACATAGATTAGCATCAATTATTATACAACCAATCCGGAACATAATATCACGCCGTTGTCACACGGAAATGAAAAGTTTCATCGAGTCTTAACTATCGCTCATTCAAATTGAATTAATGGTTTTAGTCACATTAAGTTTATAGACTTACTTAGACTCAGACTTAAGTACTCCTGTTCCGTTTGGCACATTGGGCTGCAAGCTGTCTCTATAAGATCTGGCATTGGCCTCCTCCCGTTTATAGACATTTTTTTTTTGTTCGTTATCTGTTTGTCTTTGAAATGTTAATTTCTTTGTTTCATTCCTTAGAAAAAATATGTTGTAAGTAAATATTTCTTGTTCCTCAAACTACGGTAAGATGTTAAGTTAAAAGTGTTCTTTCAATTAAGAGTTTATTATCGAAACAGATTTGAGTCTTTCTGGCTTGCCTAAAAACACATTTTAATGCACAAAATTTCGTACCTTTCATTAAAGTTAAACGTGTCGTGTATCTTGTAACTGAATATTAAACTTTAACTTTTGAAAAATTCATTGTTTTGACATCATGCACATGAATTTCTGTCAGCAGATACTCGTGGACAGTGTCTACTGGTCAGTAATCTGTAATTACACTTAGTATCTCCATTAGAAGCTTTAAATCTGAATTGGTGACATCCAGTTAAAACTAACCCCATTCGTATACAGTTTTTTATTTTGTGCAGGGAAATCACTGTTCAATTTCGGGCATGTTCTCTAAATATTGTAAGGGTTATTTCCCTTCTATGCATGCATTAATTACCATTAATTGATTAAATATTTTGTTTATTGATTCATATTTGTTTTATCAACAATGAGTAATTCCACTTGATCTGATCTGGGAAGTGAGAGAGAACAAGAATCCACCCTGGCAAACAGACGGTGTAATTTAATAATAAAAACTATATTGACTAGGAGCAACAACAACAAAAAAAAAAGTCTAACGACGAGAATGGGATTCGAACCCACGCGGGGAGACCCCAATGGATTTGCAGTCCATCGCCTTAACCACTCGGCCACCTCGTCTGAATAACGACAATTATGTTGTCTTTTGTTTGACCATTACTTAAAGGTCTTCATGGTAAAGATCATTTTATAATTATTATCCTTGGCTTACTTTCAAGAGAAGTCATAGACAAAGGGTTGCAATGGTTCGTTAGTTGCACGAGGCCAGCGTCATGTATGAGTAGACTTGCCACTTTGACATGAGAAAACAACACACTTAGTTCACCTAGGGCTATAGTCCTCAAGGATACTAATAAGGGCTAATTCAACTTATACCACCACATCTGTCAAGTACGATTTCTTTCCCTTGTTGAAGATACCAAACAAAATAATTACCAATAGCTAATTAACTATATTAATTATATTTTTAAAATTGATTCTTTTTTTGCTCAGGTAAAAGAAATAAATGCACATAATTTCAGCTTGATCCAAGACTGAATATGGGAGAAATAACGTGTACAAACTTTTTACCACACAGACAGACAGAGTTGATATAAGCTTTGTAAACACTACAAATAACCTTTGACGTAGACTAAGAATCGTACAAAATAACGGAATATTATGACACCTCCATCCAAAGGACTCAATCGTACAACTTTCCACGTTCATTACATTATTGTCCTGTGGCCGACTCCAATATCTGTAAAACATCAACGACAATGAGGATTATAGATTAATCCTGAAAATGAAATTAAATTTCATATTGATGCAATGGCAAATCACAAAGAGTTTTAACTAAAAAACTTATCTTGATAATTCAGCCACCTCCTGGCATGGAAAAAAAAACAACAACCTAAAAAACACATATAAAAAAAGCAACAACAACCACGAAGAAAGCAAATTATCCATATGTATTTTCATTTAGGAGCTTAACTATCGTAGTGTATTTTGTTAAGGTCTGTCTTAATTTTTCAAGAAAATTACAGTCAACGGTTTAATGTATTTATTAATTGTCATGGTTTGCTTGCTGTTCCTTTTATTGAATGGTCTCTTGGCAGTTTATTTTGAGTCGTATTCTCTTGTAAATAACGCACACAAGTTCTGTACTTTTTAAATTAAAAACATTTCCGAAAAACCCACATTCTCACAAAGTTGACAATCGTCAGTTCCGACTAAAGTGAGTTTTTGAGACTTTTCTGTACATCCAAATAATAGGCGCTTTAATCATATCAATATGGAAAGGCACAGCCCTCGACACCAAAGTCAGACTGATGCTCTCCTTTGTCATGGCAATATTCTTATAAAAGTTATATGCTTGCGAGTCGCTGACTGCAGAGCTAGAGAGGAGAATCCTAGCAATGGAACTAACATGCTAAAGGAAGATCCTATGTATCACATTTAAAGATCACATAAAAGAGATTAGAGACATAGTTACTGCAGCGATTGGACCCCACGATGACCTGCTAACTATTGTAAAAGAAAAACGCAAACTAAAACTCTATGACCATATAACAAGGACTTCGGGGATCGCAAATACTTTCCTTCAGGGAATAGTACCAGGAAAAAGAAGTGGACATGGAAATCAGTTTGGGTGTGGGCGTCACCTCTGACTGTCCAACACCACTGATAAAAATACAAAAAAATGACTCATAAACATTCTCGTATCTATATCTAAATCAAATAGACTCTAATATAGCGCCGGTAACACTGCATTGACAACTTTTGATCACCAGACTAGAGCCATAGGGTTCAGCTTTGCTTGAGATTTCGTTTTTTTTTTCTCTAAAAAAAAACTTATTTCTTTGAGTCCTGTGCGAGGTCTCCACCAAATCGGAGCCCCTGGGTGAATGTCTAGTTTGTCTATGCCACGACCGATTCATAATGGGAGTAAATAAAATGAAATAATGGGCCTCATTCACCAATCGTAAACAAAAAACATTTTCTTTATATCTTCTATACAAATTACGCAATACATAAGGCTGTCTCATGATACGTATTTTTCATTGTTTTATCAATATTATGACGTGACTAAACGTGTTTATTTACATTTGGTGAATGAGTTCCAATACTTTGAAAAACATTGGGGCCGGGGTTTAATCATTATTATTAACGTTATTAAACCCAATGGTTTAATTAATTAAGGTAACGATTTCTTTTACTTGAAATACATTACATCCTAAATTATAAGCATCGTATCCTTGTTTCCAAATGTCTATTTCTACAACTCTTTAGAGACTTGTTAGTGACAGTACTCAAAGACATTCAAACAGATGAGACCTACATCTATTTCTCTTGACAAAGTGATAGCTAATGGAGAGGCGTTCTCTTTGCCTGTACCTAATTTTCAGTACCTACTCCTACTGAAGCAATGAAGTGGGACAAACTTACACTAGCAACACAGGCAGCGATTAATTATGTTACAAAGGTCATGAACTTTAACCCACTTTCGGTATCCTTGAAATATAGTACAGGCAGTCCAGGTAGTGAAGAGGGTTACTAAAAGAGAAAGAGAGAGAGAGAGAGAGAGAGCATATATTTGAGGAAATTGGCTTTGTTCTTTCCCAGGATAAAGGACATCTCGACTCCAGAGCTTTCACCTCTTACCCTACTTCATTTCCGGTTCCGGTTAAAAGTAGTTCTGTAAAGCCAGACCAGATTCAAAACGAACCAAATGATATTAAACGTAGGAACTCGATTCGTTCTTTCATAATTATTTCTTAAAAATAAAATAATCTTCTTTTTTTAAGAATCAAAGAAGAAAACTGACAATTTGACATGGTTATAAAACCAAAAACTACTAACAATTTCAACAGCAATAAATTTAACCGTAATAGAGTAGGCCAGGACGTATTTGAAGAAAAAATCTTTTGAGTCACTTTTGAATGAATGGTCATTATATTTATTATTATTATTAGTGTCGAGTGTCTTGTACGGGGCCCTGGGCCGTAAGGGTAGACTATATAAACCGTACCACATCACGCTAACGGGCTCGTCCTCCCTTAATTTTATTACAAGAATAGTACCTTGCGTAAGTACTGTAGTATTGGTCGTTTGACTACATTACATATTGTATTGTAATTGTTCTGGATGAGAGATTTTGCCTTTAAGGATAGCAAACTTAACTAATGATTCAGAAACTATTGTTTGATAAGAAATCAACAAACTACTAACTAATAATTTCTTCTAAACTTGCTGGAGTAATAAAGCAACTATTAATTTCAAAGTAGAGCTATAACAGTTGCAATACAACTTTGAC
>JADKLZ010022751.1:0-14803 GCA_021533235.1 Biomphalaria straminea | reverse complement strand
CCCCCCCCCCCCATTCTACAACCTAACATGTCAAGTGAATGAATGGTATTGAACTAAAACAATCCGTGGAGGTGACACATATTGAGCACATTTTAACAAGGGAAGCCCGGCAATAGTTTTCAGGCAAAACGCCTTTCACTCTGTTCGTCTCTACCTCGCCCTTTTAACGATTGGATATTGATGCTATGGAGGTCTGATCACTCACAGCAAGGGGTGTCATTGGAGAAGATCGATAGCCAATAAAGTACGCATGCCGTAAATGGCGCATAGGGGAACAGGTTCAAAGAGGTAGGGTGATGGGTGGCATATCTTGAGTTATGTGCCATTTCATTCCGCACATTGAGCGTCATAATGATACAGTCACATCCACTGGAAGAACCAGACTCCACTTTTAACCATTTCTTTTTCCAGTGATATAAAGAATAGGATTTCTTGTTGTCTTCACACAAGTTCATCGGTTTTCTTGTCAAAATGTAAATATGCCAATAATTGCAAACAATGACTTTCACACTTATTTGTTTAGTATACAAATGATTTTAATGTTTTCAAATTTTGTAGATAATGGTCCTACGTTTCTCTTAATATGAACAATCAAGTTTGGATAATTTAGGCCTAAAAAGGTTTGTAATCAATGATTTAGTAGAGTTTAATTAAGTATAACATGCAAGTATATATTAATTCACAGATCACTTATGAGGTATTTCTTTATTTTTAAATATTGTTATTAAAACAAAATAATATTCAGATAAATAAGAGTTCTACAGTTCTATTAGTTTCTTATCTCCTAGACCTGTATTGTTTTTCTTTCAGAAGGTCTATAGGCCACTTGTTCTTGACTTGTATTACAATGTCCCATTTGTGTAATATGTCTTCAGAATTGAAAATAATAACATCCTCATCCAGAGCTCCCGCGGGGCGGAGCAATAAGAGTTTGAACCTGGGACAATCGGTACAACCTTCCAGAGCGTACCCCTCAAGACCAAGCACCCATGCATAGACCTGTGTGAAAGCATACACGCACTATGTACAAACTTAGAACTTCTTTCCAGGGTTTTTGAAAGAAAACTTCGGGCCGTTACGACGATTTCGTTTTCAGTTTCTTATTATTCTTATATTAAATAAAAAGTGAAAATATTTTAGGATTAGCAATATCGAAAGCTTTCTCTACAGTGGACACATGAAATAATTTTAACATTTGATCTTATCTGTAAAGACTTGTTTAAACTAAGAATTTGACTCTTTATCTTTTATGTGGAAAAACAATCAATAGCTAGATTTTTAGTACAGAATAACAAGAGGAAGGGTTTTTTAATGGATATATTCTAATTTTATGTGCACAATTCAGCACAGAAGAATTAAATTTTATACGCTTTTTTATTTAGCTGGCAACATTAAAGTAGGGACCTGCGAATCAGGAATTTTTTTTCGAATCGAATATCGAAACGAATATCAGAAAATATTCGAATTTCGAATCGAATTCGAATCGAATATTCTTGAAAAAACTTGACAACCAAGAAGTGTAAAATAAAACTTGAACTTCAAAATTTTTTATTATATTATGTTTATTTATACTGAAACACATTAAAATGTTAGCAATAATTAAATTGCAAAGCAGGCGTTTTAAAAAAAAGTTCCCCCTTTCAGACCTTGTGGTCTATAGGGCAGATGATGTAAAGGTCATCTGATTCTGTGGCCTACGGTTAACGAGGGTGTCATGTGGCCAGCACAACGACCAACCGCCTTTACTTTTCCCCAACTAATGTCAGATACCCGTTAGAGCTGGGTAGACTCAAGGGCGCCCAAAAATCCCGAAATAAAAATCTCAGTCTTCACCAGGATTCGAACCCGGGACCTCCAGTACGGAAGCCAAACGCTTTACCGCTCAACCACCGCGCCCTCGCGTTTTAAAAAAGTAGATCTTTATTTATTTTGGCCCAAATCAAAGTTTCAGCATTATTTTCCGAGAGATTGTGACGATGGTCAGTAATAATTTGTCCTCCTACTGAATTAACTCTTTCTTATGAACAATTTGTTGCCTGAATTACAAGCAAATTCCTAGCTGCTCTGGCCAAAAGTGGAAAAATATTAATACTTTTAAAATGTTTCGATTTACAACTGCTTGCTTCGAATACAAACTGACTTCATCCTTAATTTGCTTAGAAATGGTGGAAATTTTGTTGATTCTGGTATCTCATTGAGCATCATGCACTTTCTTGAACATTGAATCCATAAGGCTTCCCCTATTCCTGTCTTGAACAAGACTTTCACGTGGCAATTCATCAGAATTTTTGCCAATTTTGCTTCCGTCAGAGTTAGCCAATATTGTCTCTACAAATAAGACAGCTTTTTTAGTTTCAGCTTCTGAAAATAAGTAGTGTTTAAATCTTGGATCAATGAATGTGGCTGCCAGGAGATGATCCATTGTCAAATCAAATCTCGCTCCAAGTTGTTTCAATAGCTAATCTCGAAATTGTTGGAGACCTGTTGGTGATTTGGACACTAACTCTTCCTTCAATGTAAAAATGCAAGGATAGATCAAACTTATGCTGACATTGGAATCAGCACTCAAAACTGTTGTTGCTTCTGCTGTTGGTCTTAGAATTGGAAGAGAAGCTTTCAGAGTATCTTGTAAAGTTTGTGTTAATGGTTTTGGTGGATTTCTTGCACATTTCTTTTTAACACCACATTCTACAAGTGCAAGAGAGACAGGAACAGAGTTTTGGTCAATCCATTCCAGCAAATAATATGTACTATTGAATCTAGTAATAACATCTAAAGGAGGCTTTGATTCCTTCATTCCTTGATCAGTTTGATATTTGGACAACATAGTTTGACCAACAGTTAATGAATGAAAAAAAGCCAGCAATCCTGTGAACATGACTGATTAGGTTCTGAATGATTTTTTGAGCATCTAAAGCAGCATTGATTGAAAGTTGCACACCAAAACCGAGCTTGAATTATCCACAAAAAAAAGCATTACTTTTTTTGAAAATATTCGAACATTCGAAAATTTAAAATAATTTCGAATCGAATTCGAATATTCTTTTAATATTCGAAATTCGAATCGAATATCGAATATTCGCAGGTCCCTACATTAAAGTTCAATGTTCTTTGACATTGTTTCTTTTAACTTAACAATCCTCATAGTGTCTTATTCATAAATGTTATTTTTGTTCTTTTAAGGCAAGGAACTTCTCAGCTGGTACAACTATAATGTCAACTAAAAAACTTCCTAACAAAGTGTTCGCCGTGCCAGCTTCTCACCAGACCTACGATTTGACCACTTCCGATCATTCTAAATGCAGCCCATACAAAGGCTTCCCATCGAGGGCCTCAACTTTTATCAGCACGTTCAAACAAAATCAGAGGATCAGTTTCACCAGGGAATGGTTCTACGAAGAAGTGTCCGTGGTCTCGACGATGGATCTGAGTTTGGGCAGCAATGTCCCAAAGAGGCAGTGTCTCCTGCGTCCACTCAACTACGCCTCCGGTCCATGCCCTGTCTGTGAACACGTTTTCAGATACAGGGATAGAATTGTTGACCCTAGACCAAGCTGGACGTCCGCTAAAAGCAAGATAACCAATACCAGGCCCCTTACAGTTCCTCCGAATTCAGACGGAGAGAGCAAGAAGTGTCACCAGAGCTGTGCATCACACCCAAGGATGCATGATTTCGAAGATAGTAGGCAATATATGTTTAATTCAGCAACATCCAACAAAGACTCTTCAACTAAAGAGTCGAAGAAGGATGACGGCTACGAGCAAGATAATCGTGCACAATACGAAGACGAAGATAACAAAAGTGGGTGTGTCATTCGACCCAGCAGCAGTGGCTCTGGCGAAAGAAAGGAAGAACTCAAAGAAACTTCTGACAGCTTGCAGATACTGGCTGAGAGATTGGCCTACGTCAGAAAGACAAACCAAGTTCTTAAATACTATATGGCAAGAGACGACGGCGGACTGGTGTTACCTTTGAGAGACATTGAGATTCCAACTTCAAGTTCCTGCATGAAAAAAAGTTCCCTTGAGTGAAGCTTAAATTAAATATTTTCAGAGATTTAACATTAGGACATCATATACAATGAACGGATTACAAACTTGGAACTGTGGGGAGTTTTTTGTTTTAAGATGTTTGGTTCTCTAACTGTAAAGGAAGTCATTTTTTGTGTTTTTCCCCCTCTCGCATAAGAAAATTAACATAACAACAGGCACGCTGAAAGCTAACAGTGAGAACAAAGAACAAGTTATTCAGTTTACGTGAATAATTTAATACATAATAAAGCTTGGGTTGTGTGTTAACAAAGATATGTCTAAACATTAAATGTGTATAGTTGGATGCAGTATTTTCATCATAGATTGCTTATTGAGGAAGTGTCTCTATTTTCGCTCCATAGCTTGTCTCTTCTGGTTGGTTGACCGCTGGACTCGTCAGTCTAGTAGGTGCAGGATGGACTCTGGTCTGGTCTAGTAGAGAGTTGAGGCGGCTTATATGCATTTACCGCCTTCAGCGAAGGGGGGAGTGATACGCCCTAGGCAGTCTGCAGTGGGCAGTAGATAATGGGCAGTGGACAGCAGGGGCCGGATACTGGGCAGTTGATACTGTGCAGTTGGCGCTGAAAACTGGGCAATAACTCTTGGTTGATGCATGTAATTAAACAATCAACGCATGAGTAACATAGCCCCATTGATAATAATATGTTGATGATAAAATATGATAAAATAAAATGTTACATACTAATACATAGTTCCATATTATTATGAATGCACAAAATAATACATATATGCATAATTTATATAAACAAGAGCAACCTACCATAGTTGTTTACACGTTTCAGGAGGCTTATAAAATAGAAGCTAAGTTTTAGCATTGCATGATCAATACAGCAACGTATCTAGTACTGAGCGTCTGCTTGAGTTCTCATGGAATATAGGATTGCGTCAAATTGTTATCAACATAACCGCTACAACAGATTTTAAAAAGTATATTGGTGCTGGACCGAATGAAAAAAAAACACCTCAAATTTCTAATTTACCTACAACCAGTAGAATTATATAAATAATTGAAGCTAACCAAATATATATACACAGGGGGCCCATTTTAAGTTTGTAACTAGGGGTTAACTGATAAGGTGGGAAGCTGTCTTTTCGTCATAAAAAGAGAAGATGTCAATAAATATGTCTATTGCTAAGTGGACGTTACTCTTCGTAGAGGGCGGACGTACTCTACATCAGAGGGGAGGGTGTAGAAATCCATTTCGTTGGCGACCTCGCTGAATGCGAATGGAAGTCGGGTCGACAAAACAGCAAAACGTTTTCTCGAACATTTTAAAGCGAAGAAAACTTTTATATGCAACGTGATGTAGCATGTGTATTATTTCATGTGCGTGTTCCTTTAAGAGCTTTATAGATATGTTACTTTAAAAGGTTAATTTTATGGTTTTATACTATATGTTTATCTAATATTTCATGTGTTCCTTTAAATGTTTATATGTTAAGCGTCAAGGTCATTTCTTTATATTCAATACTTTAATAAATTATGTTCATCTTATAGCCACATGGGGTCTGTTGGTGGGCTGATAATATTTTTTATCCTGACAATGCATTTCATTAATTATTTGTTCATGTATCAGCTTTTTAAAATGGTAAAGATTATATATCAATTTTATGAGTTTAATATTTGTATGAAGGATTTTCCTTGTATTTTTAATATGTAATCCCATTTCATAGCAATTCTAATTGCCCCATATTTATTGAAACCAATTAAGAAACCAGTCTAACACATTGTCAATATTGTATGTTTTCACATATTTTAACAAATAACGCCAAAGGTGATTAAATCTAACCACAATTAAGGCTCAAGTAAACATAGTAAATGGATAAGTACATAACCTGTATTAATTAGAAGAGCATTATTATTTTTAGACGCTTTTGAAAAATTCATTTCTAATGTCGTAATTAGAGAAATCTTTTTCACTAAATAGTTTCTACTGCGGCTGTGACGTGAGACTGTTCTTATGCTACGCAGGAAGTGACTAGAGAATTCAATCAAAACAGCTGGCTGCATTTATATATAGCTGGATATATAGATGTCTATCCAGTATACCTGACCAGACAAATATTCCACTTCCGTTTGGCCTGCTCTCTATGTTTTGGCGCATCTACCTAGATGCCTTGTATGGTGCGTCGTTTGGGTTATTTAATCAAGTCACAACTGGGGGGCAAAATCACCAGATTTGTTTAACATAGCCATTAAAATTACAAATGTATTAGAAGGGTTAGTGTCACGCTCGACTAAACATCATCCTGTGAACCGGTTAAATAGGGCATAAAACAACAAAGCTAATAGAAAGAAAAGAACTGCACATTTACAGCATATATTTATTTACTTACTTATTTATTTACTTATTTTCCCCTTTCTACATTAAAAAAAAAACAATTAAATTCATTATCACTAATTAATTAATTTAATTAGTTAATTTTTATTGATTCATATTTTTTAGGGACAATGAATAATTGCGCAATGTTTCAACGTGATCCCAGAATGACAATTAGATAACGTGGACACAATTTGTACCAGACAGGCATATTTAGTGAGTTAATATAAGGGTTGCAAAAAAATAATACTCGATCTGGACGGTCAGGTCAAGATATGTCCTGTTATTGTATAAGCTAATGCACTGGCCATCATTGAAAAAAAAATCACAAAGAATATTCGGATAAAGAGTAAAAAATAATTGTAGTTTTAGAAAGGTAAAAGACAATAATATAAAGATTTTTTGTGATTTCATTTTTTGTTTAATTATAGAACACTATTCATTTTGGTTACTGTTGGTGCCAAGCAAACTTAGTGTTTTTAATACTTACACAGTTAAGCAATGTGATGTTTCACTGTAACTTATTTCATTGATGTATTTTTATTCAGTTGGAAGACAACATCAATCATCTTAACAACGAGATCTTACCACTTACTAGAAGAACCCGAAATTAAGAGCGTTGAAAGAGAGAAACAATTCGAATAAATATTTCAACTCACAAGGAAACCGGCACAAATAGTGTTGTTGTTTTTTGGTGAGGGTATGTTTTGTTTAAGTAGCTGATTGGTTTAGCGCTTGACTTCCAAACATGGGGTCCTGGGTTCGAATCTTGGAGAAGACTGGGATTTTGAATTTCGGGATTTTTAGGGTGCCCCTGAGTCCATCCAACTCTAATGGGTACCTGGCTTTAGTTGGGGAAAGTACAAGCGGTTCGTCGTTGTGTTGGCCACATGACACCCTGCTCGTTTACCGCTAGCCAAAGAAACGGATAACATTAACTTCATCTGCCATAGGGATCGCAAGTTCTAAAAGTGCCCTAAAGATCTCGAAATTAAGAATCTTCACCAGGTTTCTATATATAGGTTGTATTTTTTGTGAAAATAAAATGAAAACGTTAATGTGCTTAACATCTTCTGAGAAATAAGGTTCAATGTTATTTCCTGTGATTCTATTATGCTTTGATTTAGCTGCTTCATCCTCATTTGCTTTCCAAAACTTTCTTCTAATAAACGACGGCTTAATAATATATTTATTATCGACAGAGAAAAATCTCGGATCCTTAGGACACTAAATTAGTTTAATTTTACACTCTTTATTTTTTTTTTGTTTTTAATCTAATATATAAAAGAAAACAAAGGCGTATGTATGTATGTATGTATGTATGTCCCCGTATAGAAATCAAAACCATTTCACCGATCTTGACAAAACTTGACAGAAATGTTCCTTGGGTACTAACTTAGACCTGTATGTATGAATTGTAGCCCTAAAACAAACTTAAAACCCTAAAAAAAATAAAGCTTCCCAAGTCTATTACAGCTATACTATTTTATGAACTAGGCTTTGTTTACAAATGTTGACATGAGAAAAAGATCGAAAGGATTTAGATCTAGATTATTCTAGATCTAATTTTAAGAAATACACTTTGCACTTATAGATTTTAACTTTGACGCATGAAAATACAAAATATAGTCTAATGATTTAATTATTTAACAAAATTAACCTTCGAATTTGTGTTTCAAAAGGATTTTTACATAAATTCGTTCTTTGTATCTGCGAATATAAAAATCCTGTTGAACATAGTTGCATTAGACATTACCGAAAGGTTACAAATCTCTCTATTCCTAGATCTAGATCTAGGTCTAGAACTAAAGATGATAGAACTTTTCTTCGCAAAGATAGTTTAAAGCTTTAACACTTGAACATACTAATTATAGTCCATTCATTTCATATTTTAATCAAATTAACATTGAAATTTGTTTTCTAAAGCATTTTTACATGATTGCAACTATTATCCTATTATCGCGTAAAATAAGGTCAAGTTTCTATTTATATCTCCATTAATGATTTCTTTTTTAACGTGAATTCGCGCATTCGCTTTACTTTAAACATTATTATTTTCTTTGTTTCTAATGCACAATATCACTGACTACATCAGCATTACGCAAATTAAGACCCGCGGACAGCGGGTAATATCTGTCTAGTTCAATATAATAATTACCAACTTTCTCCCCAATAAATCAAAAAAGGTAGAACAACGAAATAACCTTTGCTCCTATGCCGTGTCAAAAACAAGAATTACTATTCAGTTTTTCTTTCGCTTTTTAATTGATAAAAAGTTTCGTTTTAATTCTTATCAAATTGTTACATAATAAACCTACGTAGACACAAGCATAATGAAATATGTTCCGACACTAAATAAATTTTAGACTAGAAGATCACTGTCACTAAATATTGATGACAATTTATAGATCAAGACTAATATCTGTTCATCTACGACGTTATATTGATTTTTAAACTTCGTAGATCGTTTATCGCCAACTATTATTTATTTATTATCTAGTTGAGTACCCAGACACAAAAGGTGGGCTATTTAAGACTAGGAAATATTGATCAAAAATAAACAAAGGTTATTGTTGAAAACAAGATGTAAATAAGTTTGTAAATTAATAATGGCACTTAAAACGTTTGAACTTATAACTATATTAAATAGCGGGGGAAAAAGAATCTAATCGAGGAAATTTATGACTACAGATAAGTGAAAATAGAATTTTAAATAAAAAAACACTTCATAGACTGACATGAATTGATAGGAATGACCCACATAAGACCATAATATACAGTAACATAGAAAAAGAAGAGAAAGCGATTTGGAAAAAGGGATCCTAAGAAAAACATAAAAACTTAAAGAGGGTGATAGTGAGAGAGTTTGAAATAGATATGTATGTAATCCTGAATGAAAATTTTAAACTTTGCAAATGATTTCCTAATAAAACCAAAAATACATTTTTTAAAGTTGAACCCATCTACCCATGACATATGTAGTTGAATATTCAAATTTTCCTAACGTATGCACAAAGCCCGAGTTTCTTCAACGACACAGGAAACGCTTTGCCACAGATCTGCATTGGTGTTTTTTTTTAAGCACTTGGCACAAACGGAGCACCGTACAACTAGTGCCAAACCAAGGGTTAAATCAAAGCAGGGGTGAGCACGGAAATGCATGGCCCGAATGGGAGGCAACATGGCCGCTGTAGCGGAAGATGAGTAGATTCTTTCATATGTTATTTTCTACACTCACCGTATTTTTGTGTTTCACTTTTCAACCACTTTCCAACGTCTGGATTTCATGGGATGTAATATCACTTTCCAGAGATGGCAAAGTAAGTTATTAACTCCTAGATCTAGATTTACATCTACTTTCTATCTCTGATTTATAACTTTGTTTTAAAACTTAGATCTTGGTCTTAGATCTAGAATCTGTGTTTTTCATTTCGTGCTGCACATTTTATAACACATTTTGGCGTGATTAGGTTAGCCTAGATCTACTTTGTTCCCAGGGTAGAATGTTGAGTAGGTCTTACACACTGGCTCTATGTGTGTGATCTGATTGTATGGTGTGTTCAGACTGTTGCACACCGAAAAGAACACCTGTGCATGTGTTGGTACATATCGTCTTTAAATGTTCTACAGGGTCAATGACATAAACTGTAAATAATTTTTTTTAGATCCATTTCGTACTTTAACTACCTGTTAAGAATTGAATCTGAGTTCCATCTAAACTTTTATCGATATTGATCTATTCTTCAGTGAAACACACGGAATTATTATTATTATTTTTATTTTTAATTATATTATCTTTTATGTCTCCTCTCTCTTGTTATGAAGGTATAAAGTGGTCTTTAAACCTATTTATTAATTTTGTGGAAAAAATTATAATAACCTTCAAACTTAGGTATATTTATATTTCATATATAATCGTTTAATTATAATGAAGTGGAAATCTTACATTAAATTACATCCTATTAATGTCAGTGAAAATATCAGTGAAATCAAACCCGTTTAGTTTTTTTATTTCTTAGGAAATATATTTCAGTCGATCAAATCCTTCACAGATGACAGAACAACTGAATGCCGTGTTGTGAAAATAGTTGTCCACATTTTACAATATAAGAATAAATAAATAAAGTTAAACGAATGCAAAGATGTTCTAACTAAATGAAGAACCATTTGTTTAAAAATTGATTTACATAGATTAGCATCAATTATTATACAACCAATCCGGAACATAATATCACGCCGTTGTCACACGGAAATGAAAAGTTTCATCGAGTCTTAACTATCGCTCATTCAAATTGAATTAATGGTTTTAGTCACATTAAGTTTATAGACTACTTAGACTCAGACTTAAGTCCTCCCGTTCCGTTTGGCACATTGGGCTGCAAGCTGTCTCTATAAGATCTGTCATTGGCCTCCTCCCGTTTATAGACATTTTTTATTTTTTTTTGTTCGTTATCTGTTTGTCTTTGAAATGTTAATTTCTTTGTTTCATTCCTTAGAAAAAAAATGTTGTAAGTAAATATTTCTTGTTCTCAAACCACAGTAAGATGTTAGTTAAAAGTGTTCTTTCAATTAAGAGTTTATTATCGAAACAGATTTGAGTCTTTCTGGCTTGCAGAGCTTTGTGTCGATCTATTGCCTAAAAACACATTTTAATGCACTAAATTTCGTACCTTTCATTAAAGTTATACGTGTCGTGTATCTTGTAACTGAATATCAAACTTTAACTTTTGAAAAATTCATTATTTTGACATCATGCACATGAATTTCTGTCAGCAGATACTCGTGGACAGTGTCTACTGGTCAGTAATCTGTAATTACACTTAGTATCTCCATTAGAAGCTTTAAATCTGAATTGGTGACATCAGTTAAAACTAACCCCATTCGTATAAAGTTTTATATTTTGTGCAGGGAAATCACTGTTCAATTTCGGGCATATTCTCTAAATATTGTAAAAGTTATTTCCCTTCTATGCATGCATTAATTACCATTAATTGATTAAATATTTTGTTTATTGATTCATATTTGTTTTATCAATTGATCTGATCCGGGAAGTGAGAGAGAACAAGAATCCACCCTGGCAAACAGACGGTGTAATTTAATAATAAAAACTATATTGACTAGGAGCAACAACAACAAAAAAAAAAGTCTAACGACGAGAATGGGATTCGAACCCACGCGGGGAGACCCCAATGGATTAGCAGTCCATCGCCTTAACCACTCGGCCACCTCGTCTGAATAACGACAATTATGTTGTCTTTTGTTTGACCATTACTTAAAGGTCTTCATGGTAAAGATCATTTTATAATTATTATCCTTGGCTTACTTTCCAGAGAAGTCATAGACAAAGGGTTGCAATGGTTCGTTAGTTGCACGAGGCCAGCGTCATGTATGAGTAGACTTGCCACTTTGACATGAGAAAACAACACACTTAGTTCACCTAGGGCTATAGTCCTCAAGGATACTAATAAGGGCTAATTCAACTTATACCACCACATCTGTCAAGTACGATTTCTTTCCCTTGTTGAAGATACCAAACAAAATAATTACCAATAGCTAATTAACTATATTAATTATATTTTTAAAATTGATTCTTTTTTGCTCAGGTAAAAGAAGTAAATGCACATAATTTCAGCTTGATCCAAGACTGAATATGGGAGACATAACGTGTACAAACTTTTTACCACACAGACAGACAGACAGACAGAGTTGATATAAGCTTTGTAAACACTACAAATAACCTTGACGTAGACTAAGAATCGTACAAAATAACGGAATATTATGACACCTCCATCCAATCGTACAACTTTCTACGTTCATTAGGCTACATTATTGTCCTGTGGCCGACTCCAATATCTGTAAAACATCAACGAGAATGAGGATTATAGATTAATCCTGAAAATGAAATTAAATTTCATATTGATGCAATGGCAAATCACAAAGAGTTTTTTTTTTAACTAAAAAACTTATCTTGATAATTCAGCCACATCCTGGCATGGAAAAAAAAAACAACAACCTAAAAAACACATATAAAAAAACAACAACAACCACGAAGAAAGCAAATTATCCGTATGTATTTTCATTTAGGAGCTTAACTATCGTAGTGTATTTTGTTAAGGTCTGTCTTAATTTTTCAAGAAAATTACAGTCAACGGTTTAATGTATTTATTAATGTTCATGGTTTGCTTGCTGTTCCTTTTATTTAATGGTCTCTTGGCAGTTTATTTTGAGTCGTATTCTCTTGTAAATAACGCACACAAGTTCTGTACTTTTTAAATTAAAAACATTTCCGAAAAACCCACATTCTCACAAAGTTGACAATCGTCAGTTCCGACTAAAGTGAGTTTTTGAGACTTTTCTGTACATCCAAATAATATTCACCAGGCGCTTTAATCATATCAATATGGAAAGGCACAGCCCTCGACACCAAAGTCAGACTGATGCGCTCCTTTGTCATGGCAATATTCTTATAAAAGTTATATGCTTGCGAGTCGCTGACTGCAGAGCTAGAGAGGAGAATCCTAGCAATGGAACTAACATGCTAAAGGAAGATCCTATGTATCACATTTAAAGATCACATAAAAGAGATTAGAGACATAGTTACTGCAGCGATTGGACCCCACGATGACCTGCTAACTATTGTAAAAGAAAAACGCAAACTAGAACTCTATGACCATATAACAAGGACTTCGGGGATCGCAAATACTTTCCTTCAGGGAACAGTACCAGGAAAAAGAAGTGGACATGGAAATCAGTTTGGGTGTGGGCGCCACCTCTGACTGTCCAACACCACTGATAAAAATACAAAAAAATGACTCATAAACATTCTCGTATCTATATCTAAATCAAATAGACTCTAATATAGCGCCGGTAACACTTCATTGACAACTTTTGATCACCAGACTAGAGCCATAGGGTTCAGCTTTGCTTGAGATTTCGTTTTTTTTTTTTTCTCTAAAAACTTATTTCTTTGAGTCCTGTGCGAGGTCTCCACCAAATCGGAGCCCCTGGGTGAATGTCTAGTTTGTCTATGCCACGACCGATTCATAATGGGAGTAAATAAAATGAAACAATGGGCCTCATTCACCAATCGTAAACAAAAAACATTTTCTTTATATCTTCTATACAAATTACGCAATACGTAAGGCTGTCTCGTGATACGTATTTTTCATTGTTTTATCAATATTATGACGTGACTAAACGTGTTTATTTACATTTGGTGAATGAGTTCCAATACTTTGAAAAACATTGGGGCCGGGGTTTAATCATTATTAGTAACGTTATTAAACCCAATGGTTTAATTAATTAAGGTAACGATTTCTTTGACTTGAAATACATTACATCCTAAATTATAAGCATCGTATCCTTGTTTCCAAATGTCTATTTCTACAACTCTTTAGAGACTTGTTAGTGACAGTACTCAAAGACATTCAAACAGATGAGACTTACATCTATTTCTCTTGACAAAGTGATAGCTAATGGAGAGGCGTTCTCTTTGCCTGTACCTAATTTTCAGTACCTACTCCTACTGAAGCAATGAAGTGGGACAAACTTACACTAGCAACACAGGCAGCGATTAATTATGTTACAAAGGTCATGAACTTTAACCCACTTTCGGTATCCTTGAAATATAGTACAGGCAGTCCAGGTAGTGAAGAGGGTTACTAAAAGAGAAAGAGAGAGAGAGAGAGAGAGAGAGAGAGAGAGCATATATTTGAGGAAATTGGCTTTGTTCTTTCCCAGGATAAAGGACATCTCGACACCAGAGCTTTCACCTCTTACCCTACTTCATTTCCGGTTCCGGTTAAAAGTAGTTCTGTAAAGCCAGACCAGATTCAAAACGAACCAAATGATATTAAACGTAGGAACTCGATTCGTTCTTTCATAAATACTGCTTACAAATAAAATAATCTTCTTTTTTTAAGAATCAAAGAAGAAAACTGACAATTTGACATGGTTATAAACAAAAAAACTACTAACAATTTCAATAGCAATAAATTTAACCGTAATAGATTAGGCCAGGACGTATTTAAAAAAAATCTGTTGAGTCACTTTTGAATGAGTGGTTATTATTTTTATTATTATTATTAGTGTCGAGTGTCTTGTACGGGGCCCTGGGCCGTAAGGGTAGACTATATAAACCGTACCACATCACGCTAACGGGCTCGTCCTCCCTTAATTTTATTACAAGAATAGTACCTTGCGTAAGTACTGTAGTATTGGTCGTTTGACTACATTACATATTGTATTGTAATTGTTCTGGATGAGAGATTTTGCCTTTAAGGATAGCAAACTTAACTAATGATTCAGAAACTATTGTTTGATAAGAAATCAACAAACTACTAACTAATAATTTCTTCTAAACTTGCTGGAGTCGTAAAGCAACTATTAATTTCAAAGTAGAGCTATAACAGTTGCAATACAACTTTGAC
>JADKLZ010022736.1:0-10669 GCA_021533235.1 Biomphalaria straminea | reverse complement strand
ATTACTATGTATTATCGCCCTTGTGAGACTTCACTATTATTATTATTATTATTGTCTCCCCTGATGAGATGTAACATTTAATTGATTAACTCCCCTTACCATTGTGAAACTAGACTATAGTTTATATTTAAACAATCTGAAGATGTCCTTCACGAAAAGGCGTCTACCTCCCAGTGTCATCATTATGGCTAAGCCGATCTACGCATCTCGTTGCAGCTTTTATTACAGGCTACATCCACTTGGAAGCCCTATCTACGTAACGCTGTTACCAGTCTGCTGACACCAGATCTGAAGATACCAGCCTTACTTACTACTCAGAAGAGTCCGACCAACAACCGCTTGCCAGAAGACCCGTCCCTGCAGCTACGTATAGTTGGACTGTCCCGTGCGCTAGGATTGATCACGCCAGCCCACCCACAGACAACTCAGCATCAGCCATACCAGTCTCGTCAGAGCAGCATAGGACTTAAAGCTAAGCAACCAGCCTAATGACACTCAGACCACTTGGTTCTCATATCTCACGATGATAGTCCCATTTATGTAAATAATTAGGCCCCGCCCTAACACTGTACAGCATTTTACCTTTTACTTATTTTCATTCTTATTATTAAACTGTACATATATTTTACATAAAAAGTATTTGTTGCCTGCATTTATAACGCTGTGCCTGTTAGTTTATGTGCAAGTCAAGGTCCTCAAATTAATTAAACCCCCTAGATACCTAAACGGCCACCATCTTTGACCTACTTGTCACAGCCTACTATTATTGGCATGGACGAATGTATTTGCTGTGTAACTTCTCGGATGGTTACGTTCAGACATTTAGTTATGGAATTAGTACCGGTATATTCATTATGGCTTTAGTAGGAAACATCAAGTGACGCAAATTTCTACGTAAAACAGGCACTTTTTGACAAACTAAAATGGCGCACTTTTTCTTAATAGACTTAAATCATTTCATTAGTTCTCTAAAGAAAGGTTTCCGTGGAGCACCTCTGCTACGCCAAACAATATGTTCGTCCCCCAGTCGGGATACGTGCCCTGCTCAGCCTGACTTTCGGACTATAAGAAGTTCATACCGGCTTTTGCCATCCATCCATCCCAGTGGTGCTACAGCCAATGGAAGGATATAGCCTGCTTTTACACATCACTCCATTCAGATCTCTCCTGGACCTTTCGTCACCACGCCCTAACCCCAAGCTTTTTACTAAGGTTTAAAGTTAAATCAGAAGTGGCTGCAGCGTACGTAAACCCGTTGACCGCTAGCTAGATATAATGTTCAGTGTGAGCAAGTAAGGCGTAGAGAAGCTGTGTTATCACAATTTCCTTTTTTTTGGTGCGGACATTAGACAATGAAGCATGAACACATGGTCATAATTTTACCATCAAAATAATAATTTTGACTTCGAATCCGATTAATGAGGAATGCAGTATTTCCCGTGGCTACGCAGCCCCAGATGTGACCTACATATTTTGTCGAATCAGGCCTAGCATAACCATTGTCCAAGTGTTGTCGATTAAGATTCTTTTCGCTTCTGCGTCTGTCCTCAAAAGCGGATTTTCTTTTGGTCTCAAATATGTATCCTCGGCCTTTGTATAGAGGGAATTCTTAAAGTCCGACAGTTACGCGTGACTGGACACTGTATGACAAAGGCAGTCTTTTTTTGTGAGCTAAAATGTGGTCGACGTATTACAGAAACACTTTATAATCAGCTTAGGCGCCAACAACCTTAGCTGACATAGAAGAGAGCACCTGGTTGCATCCGGCTTAGAACGAGACAGCTGGAGGTCACCAGCAAATAGCTCCAAAGAAAAATTGTAATGCAAAGACGAATTTATTTTCTAACACAAAATCTTAATTTTTACTTATTATCCTTATCCCTACCCTGATTGGGCCGCGTGCATTCCATTTCACATAGGGCCCCGCAAATGTTAGGGTCGACCCTGGCTGGATATCGTGTTCACTGTGTGACAGTAAGGCGTAGATAAATTGTGTTATGACCTTTTCATGTTTTGGTATGGGGGACAGTAGACTTCGAAACTTGAGCCAAATAATAACAAAGTAAAAGTTACTCACGGGTTTACACAATTTAAGTGTAAAAATGGACCTCATTCACCAATCGCCACTTCATAATATTGATAAAACAATGGAAAAAAAAACGTATCGTGTAGTAGACTTTATTGATTACATAATTTGTATAGAAGATATAGAATCATGTGGCTAAATGTTGTTGGTTTACGATTGGTGAATGAGGTCCAATTACGAAACCTTTAAAACTATAACTAATTATATAGCTCCTCCTTCGTGTACGAAGATGATCACATTTCTCATTTCCTATGGACTCGAAGATGGCTGTGAAGTCCAATCCTCGCTTTGAAAAGCCGGCCGCATATGTGGCATGGGTGAGTTTTGTCAGTTGCAGATAGGCCTGCTTTTTCTCTCTGCTTTCTATTGGTTCGGCGCTCTATCGCACTGGCCACTCTACTTGCTTCAAATCTTGAGACTCCGAGGCTCACAGCTTCTCGCCATGCGGAGCGATCTAGAGCTAGTGCTTCCCAGCCATGAATGTCGATACCGCATTCCTTGAGGGAGCTCTTGAGGGTGTCTTTGTAGCGCTTGTATTGGCCGCCTTGGGAGCGCTTTCCTGTACATAACAGGAGCTCATCAACAAAATAGACAGTGAATTTAAAACCCTGCACATAACTAATTATATATACATCAACAAATTTAATTTCATTATTTTTCTTCCATAGTTTCACAATAGATCAATCCACAATCAGATGGTGCGCAAATGTTTTTTGGCCAATTTGATTTGTTCTTGTTTGCGAGGTGTACTGCCGCGAGCCTAGTGACGTAAGCGGTGTCAATTTTTTTTCCCTTTGACGACATGGAAAAAAATGTCATTCATGAAACCTTCTAGCCAAAATAAATGTTTCGATAATGAAACATTTTCAAACCAATATAACGGTCGACCTCGAGTTTTCCCGATGTGGCCAATGAGTTGAAAATTTTTTTCTCACTAATATGCACATACCTTGACATTTTTAAGAAAATCGTTAGAGCCGTTTTCCAAATAAAATTTATATATATACAAAAATTGCTCGCTTAAGAGTATAGGAATTAGAGATAAGGATCTTCGCTAAACCATAACACTAAATGAGCATTCTTTGATCAACACAATCCTATAGTAGCCTCAAGTCAACCTATACATCTAGCACTAAAATAAAATAGCCTTCAAATTGAGACAACAATAAATGTGGCTCAACAAAGATGGCTAAGACAGATTTTTAGGAGTCAGTTATTTTATAGGGATCGGGTCTCAAACAAGCTGAACAGGGAGTAGGTTGTGATAGTGTGTCGCACGAGGTTTAGGGAACTTGAAAGCACAAACAGGGACATCCTCGTATAACCTGGCGCCACATTTTCATGGAGGACCTCAGAGCAGTGGACACCAGGTGGAAAGAGGCTTCAGGCATTGGCAGTGACATCTTTTATGGAAACAGTTTGCCGCCTAATACACCGAAGGATCTAAGTTTAAATCTTAAAGGTACTTATTAATATTATTACCATTTGTGATGCCATTGTTCGTGAAAAGTCACTATTCATGGCATAAGGCAAGGCAGTTTGAGCTCGAACTCCATACTGTGCTTGAAATCTAGATGCAAGATAAAACATGGTAAATTTAAAACAAAATGTGCCTAGCTATTTTAAATAAATATTTATACTCTGCTGCACACCCTAAATGTTGAACAAACTAGTAATGGAAATAAGCACCCCACTACCTATAAAATGCTGAAGGTAGGAGGCCATTTATATGAATGGTAATGTCTTCCTAACGAATATTAGGGATGGGTGTAGTGTTTCACATGTATAGCAAGCAGAGTTGCGACCTTCATATTTTGTCACATCTAATGCAGACAAATCCGTTGTCCGTCGGGTTCTTAAGTTTTCTTTTCGACTTATATGTCATACAGCCTTAGTGAGAATTTTACAACTGTCTCGCTCAGAGACCATCTGCTGTCAGATACTTCCCGTTACGCCGATGAGGACAAAATGGCACCTGAGTTTATCTTTATAGCGCTTCCGGTGGCACCTCTGTTACGCCGTCCTCCTTTGAGCTTGATAAAAAAAAAAAAGATCAGGATAAGTGTCAGACCAAGCGCAGCTGTCGGATTGTAAGTAGTGCTTCTTTAATTTCCACACCAGCCTTCAGCAGAACATAACCGGTTATTTGTAAGGTAGTCTTGACAGAGTATGCCCATTATGAAGCAAAGGTGTTCAAGGGGCCTTTAATGCGTTCAACAGAGTAGGTATCAGAGCCATAGAAAAGTGTTTTACAAGAATGTTTTACTGCTAAAATACTTGAAAAACACCATATATGAAGAAATTGACATGTCAACAAATTTATATACAAATTGAATTAACTCTTTATCTCCGAAATTATTTGCCACGTTTTGACAGAATGGTTAATTTTTCAGCTCTACCCTGTTATGACTAAACTTCAATAACATTTTTGTTTGTAATCAGAAAATTTTACGTTTGGTATAGAATTATAGCAGAATACATGCTCTTTTTATGTAGCACAAGTTTTACTTTGTATTAAACCAAAGTTAATTTAATTAAATGGGGTCAAAACAACGATGGTATCGTTTATTAGGAGAGAAAGAGTTAAAAACTGTTACATTTTTAACTGTACAAAAACACCATCTTAACAGAGTTACTTTACTTGTTATGAGATATTTTGTTTTAGTATTCACAATGTTAGTTCATTCTAAAAAAAAATGTTACCTTCTTTTTATTTCATTTAAAAATAAAAAAGCCTTTGATCTTTCAAAGTCCTAAAAGAAAACAAAATTGATATAAGTATATTACACTGTATAAATGTCATAAAATTAACGAGATTGTATAAAATTAAATAACAAAGATAATAGCTGTAGAGCACTGAACGAAAGGAATTTTTTTTGGACATGTTTTTTTCTTAAGGATTTGAATAAAACAATTAGATCGATTAGATATTCATTAAAAGACACCAGTTAGGCCAGGTTCACAATTGACCTCACATTCATTTTCACCGATCCTTTGGTCTGCTGGACCGCTGGGGCACCACACAAGATGTAAACCTTCTTTCTTCATTCTTCTCTGTCACTAGTCTTTGATGAATTTTCATTCTGATATTCTTTCTGAAAGTATTAAAGCCTGCCTGGGTGGACCACTACGGGGCCGATTCTGAGTTTATGTTCCACACAAACTGTCTTTGAAAACCTTGATATTTTTTTTTTTTTTGCTTTCTTGCATTTTGTTTAATTATGTACATGGAAAAATATTGATATTTTTAAAACAAATAAGTGTGCTTATATTCAGTAATTCTAAACAATAATTTAGCTACCATAATTTAAACAAAACTTTAAACTTACATCGTCTGTAATGCACATAAAAACTATCTTGTCCTCCAAAATGTAATGAAACAAGTAACTGTAATAAAATCAAAGTTGAAATATTAAAAGTCATAATTTTTACTAATTATTCCATAATAAGGCTTTTCTTCGAGTCCGAAGATTAATGAGGAATTCAGTATTAATATATTATATTATTTATTTTCCCATGGACCAATCCCATTTTTTTCTTACTTATCGCAATATAATGGACCCTCTCACTCTCTATCTTTATTTTTTTTTTACTTATAACAATAAAATGATGTAAATTAAAACGCTCCCCCATACATTGCTTTAGCACTCCAATGTTAATATCTATAAAGTTGAATAGAACCAGCCCGTAAATTCGAGTATCACTTCTCCACCCCTACCCCCCACCTCTCATCCTTAACAAATAGAGCATTGTCTTATTAGAGTATGACTATTCTTCTGCTTTTCCGTTTTTAGTCGAAATATTTGGTAGGCTCTTATGATATTTTTGGCCCGGGTCCTTTTTTTCTTATTACATCCTGCGAAGGTTCATATACTCTTGCCTTACCTCCCACCCTTATTTTTTTCGCACTTTCAATAACACTCCCCGCAATTCAACAACTGTAGACTGTGTATTCAAGTACATGTTACGTTTAATTGGAACGATCCGCTTTAAATCACAAAACACACCCACTTCTGACCTCTACATCACTTTTCTCGCCCCCACACTTTTTTTTCGTCGCGACCTCAAAACACTTGAAATGAATTTTAGTATCTGTTACATCTAACTGGCACGGCACGCTTTGTAAAACTACTCCTCCCAATCACATTTTTTGTTTGCAAGAGAATTCAATTACCAATATCACTTATTCATTCCACCCACACAAACTCACTAGTATAACCCAATGGCATCGCACGTTGATTTGTTCCCAGGTTTTACGCCTTAGAAAATGGTCCTACATACAATACATGAGTATTCTTCGACTTTTCAGTTTTTATCAAAATATTTCAAAGGCTCTCCGATGCTATCATGCCATCAATTTTTTAAATTATTTTGCTCTTAATAACTAAAATAACCAATGAAAGTTAGAATTAACAAGAAAAACATTTTTAAAAATACATTTTTAAAAAAAGACAACATCTCAATTAAACAAGATAAAATTAAATAAAAAAAATAATTTAAAAAAAATGTGTTCAAAATAGTTATTGAACCCGTGATTTTGACACCGTCAGATGCGTGAATATACGTATTTATACGTTTTGTAGTTATTTAATAAAATTTTATTATATGGCCATCTAGATCTAATATTAGACATAGCATTAGAACTCTTAAAGATCTAGTCTTAATTTAGATCTCCTTCTAGATTTAAAATCTAGATGTAATATATATTAGATTTGCGTTAAAATATGAGTAAGCTTAGTTATTCTTTTAATTTTGAATCGAAGAAACTTAAAATTATCGTATAATTTTGGAACATTATGGCTGACTACTTCATGTTTTTGTTTTCTGAGTCTAGTCAAGGGAAATTTAATTTTTTTTTTTTTTACTTTGAAAAATTATGACGGTCAAACCAGAGTTTTAACCATGTGGCCAACGAGTTAGTTTTTCTTTTCTCATCGATTTATTGGCTACCAACTGTTAAATTTCTAGGACAACGTTAGAGGCGTTTTTGAGATCAGTTATCGAGGTTCCTAGACCCAGCCTCATGTATCCAGGACATATGGAGGAGTGACTAGAATAAAGGTATTAAAGGAACATTTTTTACTTCACTCCTGCAGATTTGGAGTCGGAGCAGATTATAAATTTTCTCCTTTCTGATGCTTTGACGTGCAAGCGACAGTGCATGCGATTCAGTCGTTAAGATTGAGCATCCATCAGGGAGTCTACGGGAGATTGTTTTGTTCCGAAAGGAGCAGGCACACGCGACTTTTCCATCCATTTTGGATCCGTCAGTGTAAATGGTGCCACATTCTCCGTAGTTCTCTAAAAAGGACTTGTAGTATGCTTGGGTCTGTATTTTTAGCGGCCCCCGTAAGGGGAAAAAGCCGCTATTAGGTTTGTGCAAAATGTCCGTCTGTCCGTCTGTCACACTCAGGGCGCCGAAACTAGAAGAGATACGAAAAATATTTTTTCACCATTAAATGCGGCTTGAAACGTTTAGGTGCAACGGCTACTTTTAGTTTTCTAAAAGCAAACCGTTTAATTTATAAAAATTATTATGCAAGCGATTTTTTAATAATAAAACACCAATTGTGAAGCAATTAGGTAAATGTAAGGGAGGAAATGTTACTAGAAAAAATGCTCTTGGCATGTAGATATCACGCATATTTTTTAAAATGACTTTCGGTCTGTCTGTCCGTCTGTCAGACTCAGAGCGCCAAAACTAGAAGAGATACGAAAAATATTATTTTACCATTAAATGCGGCTTGAAAAGTTTAGGTGCAACGGCTACTTTTAGTTTTCTAAAAGCAAACCGTTTAATTTATAAAATTAATTATGCAAGCGATTTTTTAATAACAAAACACCAATTCTAAAACAATTACGTAAATGTAAGGGAGGAAATGTTACTATAAGAAATGCTTCTGGCATGTAGATATCATGCACATTTTTTAAAATGAACTTTTAGCAGCGGCTTTCGTGTACTAGCGTAAAGCCCGGAAATGACATATTTCTAAACTAATTTCTTAAATTTAAAAAAAAATCAGATTTTTTTAAAAATTGTTTAGTGCCCCCATTAGAATAAAACAAGCATATTTTTGTGCGTTTTGTCTGTTGGTTGGTCTGTCCGTCACGGTTAGAAAAAAACACTAAAGGCTTTTGAAAATATGATTTAACCTTTACTGTTCTTTCAGAAATATTGCGATAGTTTAAGGATAGGAGCACACAGGAATTGAGCCTGGGACTTAGAAGGAACATCCGAAACATCTTGCGAATAGGCGGATCTGACAGGGATCCGACTCCGACGGGGGCCGCCTCTGAGTTTGTGTATCACACAAACTCTCTTTGTAATCTTGTTTTTTTTTTAAGTTAAGGAGGGACAAATTTAATTTGGGTTTATTCATTAGCCAAGGAGGATTTTGTGGGGTTTCTATTTTAGAAATTTGGTCAATGGGTGGAGTTAAATTTTGGATGGATTCTCTCATTGGAAGCCCCAACGGCTGTGTCACAATATTGTGTGATATTGTGTTGCCGGAGATTGTATTATTTGAATAATTATGACGAATACGATCTAGAATTCACTTGAGTAAAATTTCAATAATAAAATACAGGAACCTTTATTGAATTCAACATAAGTACAGCTATGTACAGAAGATATGAATAAAACATGTAGTTGAACAAAAAAAATAATTCAAAAATATTAGATTTACAATTACACGACTGTTCTCAAGCAGAATAAACTCGCAACTGACTAAAACCCACGCTTTGCCCGCGTCTGTTTGACAAAACCAACCAATCAGATTTCACTAGGGTCGTGTGCATAACGTGACGTCGAAATGTTCCAAAAGAATCCAAAATGGCTGCTGGGAAAAAAGAAAATAGGGGGTGGCCTTGACTCAATGAATAAACAACAAGATGTGTACGTGACAGGCTGTATTACGTTAGGCCTTCGAATGTATATTTCAGCATCTGTAGGATTCAATACGGAGTCAAAAGCAGGGTTCGTGGGGTTAGATTTTAGCTTGACTATATACTGCATTGCAAGCTTTTTCATTCTTATGTCCAATGGGGAGTTCTCCAGATTCTACATGGAGACTTGGAATTGGTGATGTACGAAATGCGCCGAGACAGACACGCAGGGCAGCATTTTGTATTGGTTCCAGTATTTTTAGATAAGACTTACTTGCTGCTCCATATATTATGGATTCATAATCCAACTTTGATCGGATTAACTCCGATACAGCAGCAGCAAGGTGTCTCTGTCAGCCCCCCCAGTCCGTATGGCTGAGTACTCTAAGTATGTTTAATGACTTTTGGGATTTCTTCCTAAGTTCCTTAATGTGGGGGAGAAAATTAAATTTTTGTTTTTAAATAGTTCAGGATCTGGATGGAGCCCCCTTAAATTACAAAAAATGCATACTAACTGTTTTGGAGTCCGAAAATTTAAAACCATTGTCATTAGCCCAATATTGAATTTTTGTTTAAACTACATTGTAATTTTCTTTCTAAGGTATTCATATTTTTCTCATATATAAAAATGACAAAGTCATCAACATACAGAGAGCACTCTATGCCAGGAGGCAGGGCATTTATAATGCTATTAATTTTTTATGTTGAATAGGGTGACTGATAGGATGCTCCCTTAGGGTACCCACATTTCTTGTTGAAAGGTGTCAGAAACGGAGGTGCCCACTCGGACCTGAAATTTTCGGTCCTTCAGAAATTCCCCTACAAAGCGGGGGAGGTGTCCCTTAAGCCCCATAAGCTCCGGGTCACGTAGAATGCCATGTTTCCAGGTCGTGTCATAGGCCTTTTCTGTGTCGAAGAATACAGCTACTGGATGTTCTCGTCTGAGTAGAGCATTTCTAATGTATGCTTCTGTGACAAAAATAAATTTCGCCCACTTAAGGTATCACTCGGTCTAGGAATTTAACTAATTTATTTTTGGTATCTTATTTTACTCTCCTAACTTAGCCCATATGGCTATCTAAAGCTACTACCCCCCCCCTTTTCTTCTCTAGGCATCCGTGTCACGGTGTAATTTCTTAACCTGACGCACGTCTAGCACATTCTTTATCGACAAGAATAAACACGCCTCTAAATACCTTGACCTAACATCCTGCCGCACCCCCCCCCCTTTTCAGGGGACGGGTCAATTCAAATGGACCCTCTTCAAATCGACAACAAGGACTGTCTCGCGCAGCTAATCCCTGTCGCGTAAGACAAACGGTCTGTCGTACGACCATATTGGCGATATCATTCGATAAGGGCCCATCCCTATGTCCATACATGAAACGCGCGGCAAGGTCGAGCGATAATCTTCTCCCAGGCATGGCAGATGGTCTGAACACCTGGGAAGCCCCACCTCCTTGCCCACGCGTGCAGAATAGTTTCCTATTTTCTTGTCATTCTCATTCTGAGGAGCAGAGAGAAAGGATATACTTCTATGTTCTGCGCTTTACGAGCTTTCGCTTACTATATTCATTTCATATCTTTTCCTTAACTATTGGATTGGTGGTAAGCTTGTGTAAAGTGTTTTAGTAACCTCTTACTTACTATATGTATTTATATATAATCTTCTCCTAGGCACGTCAGACAACCTAAACA
>JADKLZ010022735.1:0-10661 GCA_021533235.1 Biomphalaria straminea | reverse complement strand
ATTACTATGTATTATCGCCCTTGTGAGACTTCACTATTATTATTATTATTGTCTCTCCTGATGAGATGTAACATTTAATTGATTAACTCCCCTTACCATTGTGAAACTAGATTATAGTTTCTATTTAAACAATCTGAAGATGTCCTTCACGAAAAGGCGTCTACCTCCCAGTGTCATCATTATGGCTAAGCCGATCTACGCATCTCGTTGCAGCTTTTATTACAGGCTACATCCACTTGGAAGCCCTATCTACGTAACGCTGTTACCAGTCTGCTGACACCAGATCTGAAGATACCAGCCTTACTTACTACTCAGAAGAGTCCGACCAACAACCGCTTGCCAGAAGACCCGTCCCTGCAGCTACGTATAGTTGGACTGTCCCGTGCGCTAGGATTGATCACGCCAGCCCACCCACAGACAACTCAGCATCAGCCATACCAGTCTCGTCAGAGCAGCATAGGACTTAAAGCTAAGCAACCAGCCTAATGACACTCAGACCACTTGGTTCTCATATCTCACGATGATAGTCCCATTTATGTAAATAATTAGGCCCCGCCCTAACACTGTACAGCATTTTACCTTTTACTTATTTTCATTCTTATTATTAAACTGTACATATATTTTACATAAAAAGTATTTGTTGCCTGCATTTATAACGCTGTGCCTGTTAGTTTATGTGCAAGTCAAGGTCCTCAAATTAATTAAACCCCCTAGACACCTAAACGGCCACCATCTTTGACCTACTTGTCACAGCCTACTATTATTGGCATGGACGAATGTATTTGCTGTGTAACTTCTCGGATGGTTACGTTCAGACATTTAGTTATGGAATTAGTACCGGTATATTCATTATGGCTTTAGTAGGAAACGTCAAGTGACGCAAATTTCTACGTAAAACAGGCACTTTTTGACAAACTAAAATGGCGCACTTTTTCTTAATAGACTTAAATCATTTCATTAGTTCTCTAAAGAAACGTTTCCGTGGAGCACCTCTGCTACGCCAAACAATATGTTCGTCCCCCAGTCGGGATACGTGCCCTGCTCAGCCTGACTTTCGGACTATAAGAAGTTCATACCGGCTTTTGCCATCCATCCATCCCAGTGGTGCTACAGCCAATGGAAGGATATAGCCTGCTTTTACACATCACTCCATTCAGATCTCTCCTGGACCTTTCGTCACCACGCCCTAACCCCAAGCTTTTTACTAAGGTTTAAAGTTAAATCAGAAGTGGCTGCAGCGTACGTAAACCCGTTGACCGCTAGCTAGATATAATGTTCAGTGTGAGCAAGTAAGGCGTAGAGAAGCTGTGTTATCACAATTTCCTTTGTTTTGGTGCGGACATTAGACAATGAAGCATGAACACATGGTCATAATTTTACCATCAAAATAATAATTTTGACTTCGAATCCGATTAATGAGGAATGCAGTATTTCCCGTGGCTACGCAGCCCCAGATGTGACCTACATATTTTGTCGAATCAGGCCTAGCATAACCATTGTCCAAGTGTTGTCGATTAAGATTCTTTTCGCTTCTGCGTCTGTCCTCAAAAGCGGATTTTCTTTTGGTCTCAAATATGTATCCTCGGCCTTTGTATAGAGGGAATTCTTAAAGTCCGACAGTTACGCGTGACTGGACACTGTATGACAAAGGCAGTCTTTTTTTGTGAGCTAAAATGTGGTCGACGTATTACAGAAACACTTTATAATCAGCTTAGGCGCCAACAACCTTAGCTGACATAGAAGAGAGCACCTGGTTGCATCCGGCTTAGAACGAGACAGCTGGAGGTCACCAGCAAATAGCTCCAAAGAAAAATTGTAATGCAAAGACGAATTTATTTTCTAACACAAAATCTTAATTTTTACTTATTATCCTTATCCCTACCCTGATTGGGCCGCGTGCATTCCATTTCACATAGGGCCCCGCAAATGTTAGGGTCGACCCTGGCTGGATATCGTGTTCACTGTGTGACAGTAAGGCGTAGATAAATTGTGTTATGACCTTTTCATGTTTTGGTATGGGGGACAGTAGACTTTGAAACTTGAGCCAAATAATAACAAAGTAAAAGTTACTCACGGGTTTACACAATTTAAGTGTAAAAATGGACCTCATTCACCAATCGCCACTTCATAATATTGATAAAACAATGGAAAAAAAAAACGTATCGTGTAGTAGACTTTATTGATTACATAATTTGTATAGAAGATATAGAATCATGTGGCTAAATGTTGTTGGTTTACGATTGGTGAATGAGGTCCAATTACGAAACCTTTAAAACTATAACTAATTATATAGCTCCTCCTTCGTGTACGAAGATGATCACATTTCTCATTTCCTATGGACTCGAAGATGGCTGTGAAGTCCAATCCTCGCTTTGAAAAGCCGGCCGCATATGTGGCATGGGTGAGTTTTGTCAGTTGCAGATAGGCCTGCTTTTTCTCTCTGCTTTCTATTGGTTCGGCGCTCTATCGCACTGGCCACTCTACTTGCTTCAAATCTTGAGACTCCGAGACTCACAGCTTCTCGCCATGCGGAGCGATCTAGAGCTAGTGCTTCCCAGCCATGAATGTCGATACCGCATTCCTTGAGGGAGCTCTTGAGGGTGTCTTTGTAGCGCTTGTATTGGCCGCCTTGGGAGCGCTTTCCTGTACATAACAGGAGCTCATCAACAAAATAGACAGTGAATTTAAAACCCTGCACATAACTAATTATATATACATCAACAAATTTAATTTCATTATTTTTCTTCCATAGTTTCACAATAGATCAATCCACAATCAGATGGTGCGCAAATGTTTTTTGGCCAATTTGATTAGTTGTTCTTGTTTGCGAGGTGTACTGCCGCGAGCCTAGTGACGTAAGCGGTGTCAATTTTTTTTCCCTTTGACGACATGGAAAAAAATGTCATTCATGAAACCTTCTAGCCAAAATAAATGTTTCGATAATGAAACATTTTCAAACCAATATAACGGTCGACCTCGAGTTTTCCCGATGTGGCCAATGAGTTGAGAATTTTTTTCTCACTAATATGCACATACCTTGACATTTTTAAGAAAATCGTTAGAGCCGTTTTCCAAATAAAATTTATATATATACAAAAATTGCTCGCTTAAGAGTATAGGAATTAGAGATAAGGATCTTCGCTAAACCATAACACTAAATGAGCATTCTTTGATCAACACAATCCTATAGTAGCCTCAAGTCAACCTATACATCTAGCACTAAAATAAAATAGCCTTCAAATTGAGACAACAATAAATGTGGCTCAACAAAGATGGCTAAGACAGATTTTTAGGAGTCAGTTATTTTATAGGGATCGGGTCTCAAACAAGCTGAACAGGGAGTAGGTTGTGATAGTGTGTCGCACGAGGTTTAGGGAACTTGAAAGCACAAACAGGGACATCCTCGTATAACCTGGCGCCACATTTTCATGGAGGACCTCAGAGCAGTGGACACCAGGTGGAAAGAGGCTTCAGGCATTGGCAGTGACATCTTTTATGGAAACAGTTTGCCGCCTAATACACCGAAGGATCTAAGTTTAAATCTTAAAGGTACTTATTAATATTATTACCATTTGTGATGCCATTGTTCGTGAAAAGTCACTATTCATGGCATAAGGCAAGGCAGTTTGAGCTCGAACTCCATACTGTGCTTGAAATCTAGATGCAAGATAAAACATGGTAAATTTAAAACAAAATGTGCCTAGCTATTTTAAATAAATATTTATACTCTGCTGCACACCCTAAATGTTGAACAAACTAGTAATGGAAATAAGCACCCCACTACCTATAAAATGCTGAAGGTAGGAGGCCATTTATATGAATGGTAATGTCTTCCTAACGAATATTAGGGATGGGTGTAGTGTTTCACATGTATAGCAAGCAGAGTTGCGACCTTCATATTTTGTCACATCTAATGCAGACAAATCCGTTGTCCGTCGGGTTCTTAAGTTTTCTTTTCGACTTATATGTCATACAGCCTTAGTGAGAATTTTACAACTGTCTCGCTCAGAGACCATCTGCTGTCAGATACTTCCCGTTACGCCGATGAGGACAAAATGGCACCTGAGTTTATCTTTATAGCGCTTCCGGTGGCACCTCTGTTACGCCGTCCTCCTTTGAGCTTGATAAAAAAAAAAAAGATCAGGATAAGTGTCAGACCAAGCGCAGCCGTCGGATTGTAAGTAGTGCTTCTTTAATTTCCACACCAGCCTTCAGCAGAACATAACCGGTTATTTGTAAGGTAGTCTTGACAGAGTATGCCCATTATGAAGCAAAGGTGTTCAAGGGGCCTTTAATGCGTTCAACAGAGTAGGTATCAGAGCCATAGAAAAGTGTTTTACAAGAATGTTTTACTGCTAAAATACTTGAAAAACACCATATATGAAGAAATTGACATGTCAACAAATTTATATACAAATTGAATTAACTCTTTATCTCCGAAATTATTTGCCACGTTTTGACAGAATGGTTAATTTTTCAGCTCTACCCTGTTATGACTAAACTTCAATAACATTTTTGTTTGTAATCAGAAAATTTTACGTTTGGTATAGAATTATAGCAGAATACATGCTCTTTTTAAGTAGCACAAGTTTTACTTTGTCTTAAACCAAAGTTAATTTAATTAAATGGGGTCAAAACAACGATGGTATCGTTTATTAGGAGAGAAAGAGTTAAAAACTGTTACATTTTTAACTGTACAAAAACACCATCTTAACAGAGTTACTTTACTTGTTATGAGATATTTTGTTTTAGTATTCACAATGTTAGTTCATTCTAAAAAAAATGTTACCTTCTTTTTATTTCATTTAAAAATAAAAAAGCCTTTGATCTTTCAAAGTCCTAAAAGAAAACAAAATTGATATAAGTATATTACACTGTATAAATGTCATAAAATTAACGAGATTGTATAAAATTAAATAACAAAGATAATAGCTGTAGAGCACTGAACGAAAGGAATTTTTTTTTGGACATGTTTTTTTCTTAAGGATTTGAATAAAACAATTAGATCGATTAGATATTCATTAAAAGACACCAGTTAGGCCAGGTTCACAATTGACCTCACATTCATTTTCACCGATCCTTTGGTCTGCTGGACCGCTGGGGCACCACACAAGATGTAAACCTTCTTTCTTCATTCTTCTCTGTCACTAGTCTTTGATGAATTTTCATTCTGATATTCTTTCTGAAAGTATTAAAGCCTGCCTGGGTGGACCACTACGGGGCCGATTCTGAGTTTATGTTCCACACAAACTGTCTTTGAAAACCTTGATATTTTTTTTTTTTTGCTTTCTTGCATTTTGTTTAATTATGTACATGGAAAAATATTGATATTTTTAAGTGTGCTTATATTCAGTAATTCTAAACAATAATTTAGCTACCATAATTTAAACAAAACTTTAAACTTACATCGTCTGTAATGCACATAAAAACTATCTTGTCCTCCAAAATGTAATGAAACAAGTAACTGTAATAAAATCAAAGTTGAAATATTAAAAGTCATAATTTTTACTAATTATTCCATAATAAGGCTTTTCTTCGAGTCCGAAGATTAATGAGGAATTCAGTATTAATATATTATATTATTTATTTTCCCATGGACCAATCCCATTTTTTTTCTTTCTTATCGCAATATAATGGACCCTCTCACTCTCTATCTTTATTTTTTTTTACTTATAACAATAAAATGATGTAAATTAAAACGCTCCCCCATACATTGCTTTAGCACTCCAATGTTAATATCTATAAAGTTGAACAGAACCAGCCCGTAAATTCGAGTATCACTTCTCCACCCCTACCCCCCACCTCTCATCCTTAACAAATAGAGCATTGTCTTATTAGAGTATGACTATTCTTCTGCTTTTCCGTTCTTAGTCGAAATATTTGGTAGGCTCTTATGATATTTTTGGCCCGGGTCCTTTTTTTCTTATTACATCCTGCGAAGGTTCATATACTCTTGCCTTACCTCCCACCCTTATTTTTTTCGCACTTTCAATAACACTCCCCGCAATTCAACAACTGTAGACTGTGTATTCAAGTACATGTTACGTTTAATTGGAACGATCCGCTTTAAATCACAAAACACACCCACTTCTGACCTCTACATCACTTTTCTCGCCCCCACACTTTTTTTTCGTCGCGACCTCAAAACACTTGAAATGAATTTTAGTATCTGTTACATCTAACTGGCACGGCACGCTTTGTAAAACTACTCCTCCCAATCACATTTTTTGTTTGCAAGAGAATTCAATTACCAATATCACTTATTCATTCCACCCACACAAACTCACTAGTATAACCCAATGGCATCGCACGTTGATTTGTTCCCAGGTTTTACGCCTTAGAAAATGGTCCTACATACAATACATGAGTATTCTTCGACTTTTCAGTTTTTATCAAAATATTTCAAAGGCTCTCCGATGCTATCATGCCATCAATTTTTTAAATTATTTTGCTCTTAATAACTAAAATAACCAATGAAAGTTAGAATTAACAAGAAAAACATTTTTAAAAATACATTTTTAAAAAAAGACAACATCTCAATTAAACAAGATTAAATAAAAAAAATAATTTAAAAAAAATGTGTTCAAAATAGTTATTGAACCCGTGATTTTGACACCGTCAGATGCGTGAATATACGTTTTTATACGTTTTGTAGTTATTTAATAAAATTTTATTATATGGCCATCTAGATCTAATATTAGACATAGCATTAGAACTCTTAAAGATCTAGTCTTTATTTAGATCTCCTTCTAGATTTAAAATCTAGATGTAATATATATTAGATTTGCGTTAAAATATGAGTAAGCTTAGTTATTCTTTTAATTTTGAATCGAAGAAACTTAAAATTATCGTATAATTTTGGAACATTATGGCTGACTACTTCATGTTTTTGTTTTCTGAGTCTAGTCAAGGGAAATTTAATTTTTTTTTTTTTTACTTTGAAAAATTATGACGGTCAAACCAGAGTTTTAACCATGTGGCCAACGAGTTAGTTTTTCTTTTCTCATCGATTTATTGGCTACCAACTGTTAAATTTCTAGGACAACGTTAGAGGCGTTTTTGAGATCAGTTATCGAGGTTCCTAGACCCAGCCTCATGTATCCAGGACATATGGAGGAGTGACTAGAATAAAGGTATTAAAGGAACATTTTTTACTTCACTCCTGCAGATTTGGAGTCGGAGCAGATTATAAATTTTCTCCTTTCTGATGCTTTGACGGCCATACGTGCAAGCGACAGTGCATGCGATTCAGTCGTTAAGATTGAGCATCCATCAGGGAGTCTACGGGAGATTGTTTTGTTCCGAAAGGAGCAGGCACACGCGACTTTTCCATCCATTTTGGATCCGTCAGTGTAAATGGTGCCACATTCTCCGTAGTTCTCTAAAAAGGACTTGTAGTATGCTTGGGTCTGTATTTTTAGCGGCCCCCGTAAGGGGAAAAAGCCGCTATTAGGTTTGTGCAAAATGTCCGTCTGTCCGTCTGTCACACTCAGGGCGCCGAAACTAGAAGAGATACGAAAAATATTTTTTCACCATTAAATGCGGCTTGAAACGTTTAGGTGCAACGGCTACTTTTAGTTTTCTAAAAGCAAACCGTTTAATTTATAAAAATTATTATGCAAGCGATTTTTTAATAATAAAACACCAATTGTGAAGCAATTAGGTAAATGTAAGGGAGGAAATGTTACTAGAAAAAATGCTCTTGGCATGTAGATATCACGCATATTTTTTAAAATGACTTTCGGTCTGTCTGTCCGTCTGTCAGACTCAGAGCGCCAAAACTAGAAGAGATACGAAAAATATTATTTTACCATTAAATGCGGCTTGAAAAGTTTAGGTGCAACGGCTACTTTTAGTTTTCTAAAAGCAAACCGTTTAATTTATAAAATTAATTATGCAAGCGATTTTTTAATAACAAAACACCAATTCTAAAACAATTACGTAAATGTAAGGGAGGAAATGTTACTATAAGAAATGCTTCTGGCATGTAGATATCATGCACATTTTTTAAAATGAACTTTTAGCAGCGGCTTTCGTGTACTAGCGTAAAGCCCGGAAATGACATATTTCTAAACTAATTTCTTAAATTTAAAAAAAAATCAGATTTTTTTAAAAATTGTTTAGTGCCCCCATTAGAATAAAACAAGCATATTTTTGTGCGTTTTGTCTGTTGGTTGGTCTGTCCGTCACGGTTAGAAAAAAACACTAAAGGCTTTTGAAAATATGATTTAACCTTTACTGTTCTTTCAGAAATATTGCGATAGTTTAAGGATAGGAGCACACAGGAATTGAGCCTGGGACTTAGAAGGAACATCCGAAACATCTTGCGAATAGGCGGATCTGACAGGGATCCGACTCCGACGGGGGCCGCCTCTGAGTTTGTGTATCACACAAACTCTCTTTGTAATCTTGTTTTTTTTTTAAGTTAAGGAGGGACAAATTTAATTTGGGTTTATTCATTAGCCAAGGAGGATTTTGTGGGGTTTCTATTTTAGAAATTTGGTCAATGGGTGGAGTTAAATTTTGGATGGATTCTCTCATTGGAAGCCGCAACGGCTGTGTCACAATATTGTGTGATATTGTGTTGCCGGAGATTGTATTATTTGAATAATTATGACGAATACGATCTAGAATTCACTTGAGTAAAATTTCAATAATAAAAAACAGGAACCTTTATTGAATTCAACATAAGTACAGCTATGTACAGAAGATATGAATAAAACATGTAGTTGAACAAAAAAAATAATTCAAAAATATTAGATTTACAATTACACGACTGTTCTCAAGCAGAATAAACTCGCAACTGACTAAAACCCACGCTTTGCCCGCGTCTGTTTGACAAAACCAACCAATCAGATTTCACTATGGTCGTGTGCATAACGTGACGTCGAAATGTTCCAAAAGAATCCAAAATGGCTGCTGGGAAAAAAGATAATAGGGGGTGGCCTTGACTAAATGAATAAACAACAAGATGTGTACGTGACAGGCTGTATTACGTTAGGCCTTCGAATGTATATTTCAGCATCTGTAGGATTCAATACGGAGTCAAAAGCAGGGTTCGTGGGGTTAGATTTTAGCTTGACTATATACTGCATTGCAAGCTTTTTCATTCTTATGTCCAATGGGGAGTTCTCCAGATTCTACATGGAGACTTGGAATTGGTGATGTACGAAATGCGCCGAGACAGAGACGCAGGGCAGCATTTTGTATTGGTTCCAGTATTTTTAGATAAGACTTACTTGCTGCTCCATATATTATGGATTCATAATCCAACTTTGATCGGATTAACTCCGATACAGCAGCAGCAAGGTGTCTCTGTCAGCCCCCCCAGTCCGTATGGCTGAGTACTCTAAGTATGTTTAATGACTTTTGGGATTTCTTCCTAAGTTCCTTAATGTGGGGGAGAAAATTAAATTTTTGTTTTTAAATAGTTCAGGATCTGGATGGAGCCCCCTTAAATTACAAAAAATGCATACTAACTGTTTTGGAGTCCGAAAATTTAAAACCATTGTCATTAGCCCAATATTGAATTTTTGTTTAAACTACATTGTAATTTTCTTTCTAAGGTATTCATATTTTTCTCATATGTAAAAATGACAAAGTCATCAACATACAGAGAGCACTCTATGCCAGGAGGCAGGGCATTTATAATGCTATTAATTTTTTATGTTGAATAGGGTGACTGATAGGATTCTCCCTTAGGGTACCCACATTTCTTGTTGAAAGGTGTCGGAAACGGAGGTGCCCACTCGGACCTGAAATTTTCGGTCCTTCAGAAATTCCCCTACAAAGCGGGGGAGGTGTCCCTTAAGCCCCATAAGCTCCAGGTCACGTAGAATGCCATGTTTCCAGGTCGTGTCATAGGCTTTTTCTGTGTCGAAGAATACGCTACTGGATGTTCTCGTCTGAGTAGAGCATTTCTAATGTATGCTTCTGTGACAAAAATAAATTTCGCCCACTTAAGGTATCACTCGGTCTAGGAATTTAACTAATTTATTTTTGGTATCTTATTTTACTCTCCTAACTTAGCCCATATGGCTATCTAAAGCTACTACCCCCCCCCTTTTCTTCTCTAGGCATCCGTGTCACGGTGTAATTTCTTAACCTGACGCACGTCTAGCACATTCTTTATCGACAAGAATAAACACGCCTCTAAATACCTTGACCTAACATCCTGCCGCACCCCCCCCCCTTTTCAGGGGACGGGTCAATTCAAATGGACCCTCTTCAAATCGACAACAAGGACTGTCTCGCGCAGCTAATCCCTGTCGCGTAAGACAAACGGTCTGTCGTACGACCATATTGGCGATATCATTCGATAAGGGCCCATCCCTATGTCCATACATGAAACGCGCGGAAGGTCGAGCGATAATCTTCTCCCAGGCATGGCAGACGGTCTGAACACCTGGGAAGCCCCACCTCCTTGCCCACGCGTGCAGAATAGTTTCCTATTTTCTTGTCATTCTCATTCTGAGGAGCAGAGAGAAAGGATATACTTCTATGTTCTGAGCTTTACGAGCTTTCGCTTACTATATTCATTTCATATCTTTTCCTTAACTATTGGATTGGTGGTAAGCTTGTGTAAAGTGTTTTAGTAACCTCTTACTTACTATATGTATTTATATATAATCTTCTCCTAGGCACGTCAGACAACCTAAACA
>JADKLZ010022730.1:0-13075 GCA_021533235.1 Biomphalaria straminea | reverse complement strand
CTTCCCCCTTGACCTGCGGGAAGTTTGGACTAGGTTGTAGATTATCTTTAATTCTGAATGAACTTATGAAACAAACAAAACTTTTGACAAACATTTGTTTCGCTCTTCAGTGTGAGGAGTTACGTAACTTTACACTTCCTGTCTGTTCTGGCAGAGTTGTCTCTGTCGAACTGCTTTTCAATCAAGACTAGATCTAGGTCTAGATTACTCTAGATGCTTTTCATTCTCTGTTCGTAGATGTAAAAATGTATATATGTTCTTCCTCGGGGAAAGTTTGAGTAAACGAATGAAGTGTCTTTTGGGTGATTGGGACAAGAAGTAGGGTGGGAAATAAACAACTCACTATATATTAAGTAATATTTTAGCACTTTGAACGAATACAATTCAAAAAGAAATTTCTGGATTGCAACAAGATTGTGTCCATGTGTTTGTGTTCTTGATGTGAGTCTTTTAAAGATATTTGAAATGATTCTCTCCCTTCTTTAGACTTCACTTATAGTTGAGATAAAATCAAACACGTGATGGCAGCCTGGCTGTCAGTTATCGAGTTTCCTTCTTGGTTGTGATCAAATAAAGTCATAGAATGACTTGTTTTGTTTTTTGTTAGTTTTTTTTTTTTTGTTTTGTTTTGTTTTATTTTCCAAAAAAACAAAAACAAATGTCAGTAATATGAGATCCTAGAAAGAAGAGCTTCAAAGGTGCAGATCATCCAAGACAGCATCAGAAGAGTTCTGGAGATGGTGCTGATAGTCCAAAACACTTTGTGTGATATCACCTCTCAGTGCAGATGCTCTCTTTCTCTCTCTCTCTGTCTCTCTCTCTCTCTTTCTCTCTCTGTCTCTCTGTCTCTCTCTCTTTCTCTCTCTCTGTCTCTCTCTCTGTCTCTCTCTCTGTCTCTCTCTCTCTCTCTGTCTCTCTCTGTGTAAGAGTGCGGGAGTGTACACGATGAGATCTGAGTGTATGTTTATTATTGCATGTATTTTTAGTGAAAAGTTTCAATGTCTCAAAATAATAATTAAGAAGAAAATCGTCAGTGGCAATTGGAAAAGAGAACAACTTCAGTTTCTGAAGTATTTGAAGTGAAACACTTCGCTACTTAAAGAAATCTACTTCCTTCTTTGTATATACTGTTCTGTACGTTTCCCTGGCCTCTCTCAATGGATTATTCTTCAAATTAGTGTCTACCTTCCTATTGTGTAGTAGTCCTATTGATTTTTTAAAATTTACAAACACTTTATTTCTAACATTAACAAAATTTGCAATTTGAACAGGAAACCTAGAGAAGATTGTTAGATATCTATATACGTAGATAGTAACTGCAGACATCATGAATTGTAAACAGCTGTAAACCTACACAGCGTATAAAAAATTTTTCTAAGCAAATTTTTGCCACCTTTCCCAAGTCATTACAAATATTTATTTTTTGTTCCAGGATCATTGAGAGGAGAGACATACGGCCGGATAACAAAATTGGTAAGTTTATCTAAACCTCTAGCACATTGACGTGAATATGATATTATTTAATTTAAAAAAACAAATACTTAGAGCTATCTACATTTTGTCCGGTTTGAAATGGTTTATCTCAATCATTGATACAGTAAAAACTTGTTCAGTTTCTCTTCAATTTTCTTTTAACCTGGTGCTCTTGATTAAGTTATTATTGTCATATCACAAATATAATTGACATGCACTGCTTATTTTAAGCCCATCCTAGAAACAGGTCATGGTCTGTCTGATTTAGATCAAGTGTGTTATTAACGTTTTTTTTTCTCGCTCTAAAAACTGAATGCGTTCTTCTTCCTAATCTCCAAGCAGCGCTTCCCCCGTGATACGCCCTTGACAAAGACAGCAACATAACTACAAGAAAGTATTCCATGACATAATTAGCACCAGTTTAGATGTAAACCTGTTTATCATCAGCATTTCTAGATCTCGTCTATTAGCTTCGTTCCCGTCTTCACAAAGCCCTATAAGAAGTCTGAGAAACGCGATGCTAAGACTCATCTTTCACCCACTTTGTTCTAGTAATGCTGCTTTCTGTTGCATTCTTTCGGTCTGGCTTTTTATCTGTTTTTTTTTTTTGTTGTTGTTTTTCAAACTAGCACAATGCTGACAAACTAGGTCTTCCTCCAACAGTCTCACGTTCTACCTACTTTGTTAATACTGACATAGTGCTGTAGCTGATTCACAGATAATTAGTAAGGTTAGATTCTGAAGATCAAAATGATATGAGAGAAAAACACGCCAAATATTAACAATTCCTTTAAAAAAAAGCTTATCTAAGGGAAAAAATTCTGCAAGTACAACTACATTGGTTAATAATTTGAAGTTTAATCCTTTTAGTCGACATCAAACAATACAAATTATTACCTATAAACAATGAATTAATTGGTAAACTTTTTTCTTGATTCATCGTATCTTGTTAGGTACAATAAATAGCTGTTTAAAGTTTCAACTTGATCCGAGAATAAATGTGGGGGAGAAATAATGTGTTTAATTATCTAAGGGGATGAAACCCTACATATTTAGCCGCATTTGTGAATACTAAAGGATTAATTTTCTTTGTTGGTATCAAACAGAATTACATGTAATTAATTGTAAAATAAGCATTCAGAGTAAAGTAATCAATAAGTATCGTGATGATGTACAAACAAACACAAAAATACATTTTATTTGCACACATAAAAACAATTTATGTGAAATATTAGTACTATAAAATCCGTTGACGGATAAGGCTTAGCTAATAAAGGTAAGCAGATTTAATTTTATCGCAAATACATCTACCTACATTACACTACATTGATTCTTGAATACGTAGGTAATGCAAGTCTAATGCTAAAAATGGATACGGGGTCCTACACTCTATAAGGCTAAAAAAAAAATGAAATTCAATTTCAATTCGTTCAAAGAAAATGCATTAGTCAGCAGTCTACTTGCTACAAATGTTAAATGAGACTGACCCCACTCCAAACTAACACAAGAAATGGGAAAGTAAGGCTGTGAAGGGGGCGATGGGTCAAGCAACGAAAATTGACCAGCAAACACGACCAAGTCTAATACTAAACAGCGGGAATATCATTCTGCAGAGGTTTGTTGATTCTGCAGGCCCTCAAGGGATCGCGTCCCGTTTGTAGAGTAATCAGCCCTGCCTATGGGGAGTGAGGCTCTCGCTTGTTCGTTAGTCTGTATGTTGACTTGTTTAGGCCTCGTTATGAATACGTTTCTTTCTCTCGGCTTCCTTTCGTCTTGTTGACACTTGATGATACCTGGACATCAAGAGTTTCTTCCCTTGTCCGTAGCTGAAGACGATGTGCTTGGAAAGGAAGGAAATAGATCTAGAGACATGCGCAGTAAAAGTCGATCAAAGCAGAAGAAAGAAAGTGAAAAGTTTGACTTATAACTAAAACAAAACTTCCATGACAATCGTTAAAAGTAATGATTCTTTGAAGATTTCTTTAGAAAACCTTCACGAGTGGTTTGCACGCTGGACTGTCGTATCGATTAACCGATGGTCCCGGGTTCAAACCCTGCCCGCTCCCATCCCCCGTCGTCCTGCGGGAGGTTTGGACTAGGAAATAACTATCTTCAACTCTGAAGGAATTTCCGAAACATGTAAAACATTTTACAAACAAAACAGTGAGATTAAGTTGCCCTTTAACTTCAGTGTTTCTTTCTTATGTCTCTTTTGGACCATTGGGGAACCACTGTTGATTTTTTGGTCGTCTCTCTCTCTTTCTCTCTCTCTCTATCTATCTATCTATCTCTTTTTCTCTCTCATTCTCTCTCTCTCTCTTTCTGTCTTTCTGAAGTATGAAAGTCTTTTTTATTGATAGACCTGTCCATTTTCTCATATTGCTTTTTCATTGTTTCTTTCGAAATTGTCCCCATCTAACCGTGTACTGTTTCCTGAAGCCCTGTAGATCTCGTAATCTGGCTGTACAAATTTAGCCGGACACTGGTCTAATGTCCTCAAGAACCAGGTCATCATTGCGATCCTGTTTTTGCATTTCCTTATTTGTGATTAGTCATTTAAGCCTACAAAAAGTGTTATTAAAGGGCTAAGATGGGTATTGATGCTGTACGATTCTACTATTCTTGTAACTAATTAGCAAAATACATTCTAACAATGTCACGGTTTACTTTTCACGTATCAGTAACTAGAAAATATTTCTTCAGGGCTTGTCCCGTGTCAGAAGATCTTCACTGTCTCATAGGTTTATTCATTTCCCCGCGTTTCTTGCGAAATCATGTTTAAATTTAAGCTTGGGGAGAAAGCTTTCGTAATATTTATGTAGTATATGATACTCTAGAAATCTTTAACAATGCCTGTGTCATACTAACTTAATAAAGCCTTACTTAAAGTTTCTAGTTCATTGTATTTTTTTTCCTCTCTAATAATCTAGTATTGATTGTATATCTGTTTGCGTATAGTGCAATTGAAACACAGTCGTAGATGTATTTGTAAAATGATGATATAAATTTAGTTGGCTGGGATGGAAATAAACAAATTAAATGTTCAACGCTCTCATATCATTTTCCACAAATAGACCACAAAGTCTTTCAAGTACAAATTTAAATCCACAGTAAAATGTTTGTGTCTGTCCATTTAACTACATTAATCAAGTTATTCAGCGAACTATTTAAGAAGAAAAAATCTATTGATACCAAAAGTTGTTTAGTTAGCATTAATTCTAATCACGTACAGAGACATTTATGAGGCATTGTGAGGCATTGTGACCCCCCACCAAACTTTGCCTCTAAAATTGCTGTTCTTTCAAGAGGTGAAAAAAGAAGTATGTCAGAGTGGAGGGGGAGGAAATCCATAATTTGAGCAGAGCGTGAGAGGCACAATGGGATCCTCGATGGACGCTGGTACCGACACATGCCACCGTAGCTTTGTACAAATTTAACACTTGAACTTGGTCGGAGACGTTTTCTTTTCTAGGGCTAGTTCGACATTTGATTGACAGATGCAAAGAAAAAGAGGTTGAAATTTGTATTCTCTTGTAGCATAATTAATCCATTTTTTGTAAAAGAAAATTATTATCATTATTATTTGTGTATGAAAATAGTAAGAAGTATTATATTGATTGTTTAACTTAACCGCTGGACATATGATTCCTTAGTAGTGAGTATTAAAAGAAGTAAACACATTAAATATCAAACATGCTATTTTTAAAAACCCAGATTATGTCGAGTGAAATTGCATCAATTATTTTGAATTAGTCATGTAATTATGGAGAGAATGAAAAGAAAAGCTTCATTCTGAATTCACTGAGCTGTGCAACGGACGACCTAATTAAGGCATTAAACTTCACAAGATTTCTTTTTAAAAAGTTATTAATTACGACAAATTGATTCATTAATTGATTACATTTTAATTGATTCATGTGTTGTCATGGACGATGAATATCTGTGCAGAGTTTGAACTTGATTATATAATGGGAAGTGGGAGAAATAACATGTACAAGATTTGGACCTAACAGACGAAACCAGTTGGTAGAATCTTGGTAGGAATCTTTTGCACAAAGTGTAGCATCTATTTTAAAATTTAAACGAACGAAAAAAAAAATCGAAACATTCTTTTATTAACATGTTTGTTTTAGCCCGAATTTTTATTAATAGCAGGACAAAGCTGTACACGTACTCCTTCTCCCGTGGTGCCATTTGAGCATCGTGCGGGTTGCCTGAATCAGTCAAGAAAACCAATTACGTTTTTGCAGGACTTGATTCATCGAAAGATCCGCGTAGGACGTATTTTATGTTCTCTTAGGAGGGAACGTCTGGAATTCAAAAGAGAAGAAGATAAGATAATCTTATTAAACTTATCATTTACGAAACTAGAACAAAGTATTTGGGCCAAAGAAGTAGCCTACAATATAGATACGTAGTGTCCAACCCTGTTCCTACTTGGAGGTAGGGTTATACATTTCCAACACGCATATTAAGGGCGGCATCACGAGTCCACTTGAACCGAGCACGGGGGCGAGGACCCCAGGCAAAGTTTTTCGAATGGCCGGATGTGACCTGCCAGATTAGGCCCGAGGACAGCAGGTTGAGAATCACTGATGTACACTGACAAAGAATGAGAAAGAATGTATTTACAATTATCTTTGACTACGTGACAGCTTTACCTGCAGGTCAGTGTAGGTCCTGGAAATGATGTCTGCAGAAATATAACTTAATAGGACGTAGTTTATGGGAAGTCAAATGGTACTAAGATGTTTGTGAGAGAGAGAGAGAGGGAGAGAGAGGGAGAAAATGCAAAACGTAGAGAGAGGGGAGCAAAAACAAAACAAACTATTTGCTCTCGCCTTTATCAAACATATTCAAAATGCCATTTTAAAAACTCTTCACAGAAAAGAAAAGTTCCACAATCAACATTTTGTTCACGTGTTGAAAATTTCCATTCGAAGAGCACATTTTTAGGACTTTCTTTCAAATTAAGTCCCCTTTTTACTGTTCGTTTTCTTCATTCGTTTTCTCTCCCCTGTAATTAGCGCTGAATAAAAATCAAGCCAGATGTTGTAGTCGCGAGGAAACTGCCGCGCTAAAATGAAAATAATGATTGTGTGTGTGTGTGTGTGTGTGTTAAAGTGTTCAACACACTAAGAAACGAAATTAATTTGTCGATAGTGAAAGGCCAATATTGTGAAGAGCATAAAGAGAGCTTATTAGATCCAGCATCCCTCGGTCGCATGGTTACAGAGGGTTCTGTTGTCAAAGTGTGCTCTCTCTTCCAAACACAAATGCATGCACAGACAAGCGAGAGTAGAACTGAATGACACTTATTGTTTCCCTTTGAGGTGTCGACAACCCCCCCCCCTGACCTTTGAACTGTGGTCTCTAATCATACAGGCCTACAAGATGTTAAAAGTCTTTTTTTTTAATCATGTCAAGACTTACATATCTCTCATATGATTTAAGTCTATTTTCTAACCACGAAGAACAATTTTACTTCGTTAAGAATTTATTTGCAAATCATAGAGGCTTACAAAATTTAAAAGATACTTTTCAATCATACATGAGCTTCGTTATAACAATTTTTTTTATAATGTAGGTCTAGAACATGTTGTTTTCAGTTATTAAGCTATTGTTTATCTATTGGTGATGTTTTTGTCCTTATTATTACAAATAATCTCTTAATGACGTAGCGATGTCACTCGACTGTGTCCGCTTTCTTTATTAATCTCAGACTCTCATTTCAGCTTAGTAGACTAATAAACCTGAATTGTAAAAAAGCGTATACTAAGTCTGTAAAAAGTGTTCTTTTAGGATTCAAACTTGGAACTTTCACTACAGAACACAATCGTTTTACGCCTCGGCCAAAAGCTATGAGTGTTAAAAACATAATGCGTTTTTTTTTTACTCGTGGGGCTTATCCTCCGATAAAAACTGTCCTGAAGAACACAAAATGACAAGGTGTGATACTTGCTTTGTCAGCCATTGACGTCCATTGTATCATGGCTGCAGTTACCACCACTGTCCGGTTCTCGATCATGAAGATCTTGTGGTCGGCGACCAATGCTAAAAAAAAAAAAAATCGGACGTTTTAATTTTATTATGACAGTTCTCGTACTGGCGGGAACTGTGGACGCCCCCCCCCCCTTCCTTAACCAAGGCTTTTTTTTTTCTTGAGTAAATGTGTGGCCTGGAGAGGGGGGGGGGGTGTCAGGCGACAAGCCGCGCACGAGAGCAAAGGCGAAAGGAGAGAGCAGAGAGAGAGGGGTGGCTAAGAAGTCGGAGGGAGGGGGAAATGTGGTTCGTGGTGAAGGGAGTGGAGGCGGGGGTCGTGCGTGAAGATAAATGAAAAGGGATTATAGGAAGAAAAAAGGGGGGGGTGGGGAGGGTGTTCCACGAAGTGAGTCATACTGCTTGATCGTGTATTACTGCCTGGTCCTAGATCTCAAAACATTGTAGTTACAACTGGGTGCTGGTCTTGCAGTAACACTGCCCCGAATGTTCAAGGCTTGATGATATTGTTTCTTTTATTGCATCCAGTTTGGATTTTTTAAATTTTTCTTAACAGTGAGTATTATAGACTCTAGTAAAACATGTATTTTAGACATTGGTTTACCCTTACACTTTAGGTTATACAAAGTTCATGGCAACATTAACTCTTTAACCCCAAAGTCTTCATTATTTGTTTACTTTGAGTTCAATATAAAAATGAAGTGCTTTGTTGTTTACAAAAGTAATAAAGTAACAAACATGAATAACTATTGTGCTGTTAGTGGCTTTACTTGCGCATTTGTGCATTACTATTAAAAATACACATTGAGAGAGAGAGAGAGAGAGAGACTTATTAAAACATTCCCTGGTTTAAAAAAAAACAACTCTTCATTTAGACGAAATATTTAAACTCCCCAAATTTAAATACTTTGTTTTCGAAATTTGACTTTTTTTTTTTTCAAGCTCAAGATTAAATATTTAAAGTTTATTTATTTGCATTTCTCTTCTTCCGGTTGAACTGCGCAAGTGAACTAAAAGACTTGACCAATGTACGCTTGGTACAAGCATCGTCTAATTAATTCCGTCTCCTGGTTTATGCCACATTAACATAGCAGTAATTAATACACAGGGGGGGGGTAATAATGGTTCAGTGGGAACAGGAGTCTTTTTTTACTCCTTTTTCTCCCCTCTACCATCTATCACACACACACACATACAGACAAACACTCACACACGAAATCAGTAAGTCAAGTCTTAAATGTATAATGTGTCTTAACATCAAACATGTGGCCTCTATGAGAGTCATTTTGTGACCACTATTAATTGCAATGATTTCACAGCTAATTAGCGGTTATATGCCAATAGGCTAATACTCTCGAAAGTTCTGGTGGATTGGTGGAGTATTGGTGGAGTATTGGTGGGGTATTATTCGTTCATTGCGATCATGAGGCTTGCTGACTTGTTTATTTTGACAGACACGAACATACGAATGACATAAACTTAACGTTAGACTAGTATTAGTTTAAGCTTGTATTGAAATAATTGGTTGCGTTACCAACGTTAGGTCATGATGTGAGTCTTCTATGCCGACAAATTCAATATGTAACAGTTTGTATTTTTTAATATTCAAAGGTTGAGATCTAGTTTTCTGGGACAATAATTGTAAGTTGTCTGTGCACTCATTTGCCGCATGATACAGGTGATTTAGCTTTTAGGATCTGAGATGCACAAAACCAAAACTGTTTTTTTCTTCTGTGTCTTGTTGCACAATACAGATTGTGTTAAGTGTCTGTATGTGTAATAGAGAGAGAGAGAGAGAAGCCGGAGTTGGGGGTATCAATCCTTATTGACAATGCTAATCAAGTCTTTTATTTAAAGACAAAGAAATAAAATCGTTCTTAAAAGCCTGTGATTTCTTAAAGTCATTTTAATTTCTCAGGGCGACATCATTTGAGATCTTTTTTTTTTTTCTCAACTTTTAATAAAAAAACTGACTCATGAAATGAAGACCTTGGCCACTTCAGCTGGGATAAAAATAAATCTGGCTTATGTCTCTGGTTCCTGGGACGTCAAGATCTCTGGCGGCAATGATTAAAATCTCACGCTTCAGTTCAACTTCGACGTGAAAATAAAAATTGTGACAGATTACAAACAATGTTTGTGTCAATATCACATCAGTCTAGTCTCTATTATAAGAGCTGCTAAATGTGTAGGCTAGATATATTGGCTCATTTCTATATTTATAACGAGTCTATGTAGCACATGATAGCATGAACTTCTTTTATATATTTCAAAATGTAGGTTCTATTTAAACAGCTAAGTGGGGCATTCTTTGTAAAGTGTCCTAAGTGTCGAGCCTTGACCTAACTTTGACTTTCGACTTTTTAGATTATTGTTTAAAATATAAATTTATATTTGCAAAAAAAAAAAGCCGTTTTCATAGCAACAATGGACCTCATTCACAAATTGTAAATAAACACATTTAGCCACGTCATAATATTGATAAAACAATGAAAAATACGTATCACGTGACAGCCTTATACATGACCTAATTTTTATAGAGAAGATATATAGAATCACGTGGCTAAATGTTGTTTGTTTACGATTGGTGAATAAGGTCCATTCTTTTTTTTGTCTGTTTATAAAACGAAATCCATTCTTTAACAGATACACACAGATACAGACAAGTACTCTTTTGTATATAAAACATGTATAGCTAAAACAACTGAGTTGGACTCTTCTTTCTTTTTGTTTCTTTCAGTTGTTTTTTTTTTTTTTTTTGCTAGTGTAGGTTAGGGAAGGATAGAGAAGAAAGATAGAGAACAGTGTGGCTGAATGTTTACTGCATCCCCCCCCCCCTTTACAGTATTAAATACCATTATAAGTAAGTTAAAAGTTAAAGAAAAAGAAAAAAAATCAATTCATGCCCATTAACACCCCTCCCAGCAGATGATTTCTTTTTTTTTTTGCAATAATAAAACTATATAATCTGTACTTATTAATAAAACAATCAGTCATAATAGATAATGTAAATATATTGATTACATCATAATACAATAGAATATAGAGCGCACCAGATAAGATGATGCGCGTTTAAAATCTTTTTATTAAAAACTCTACAATATATATATATAGTACAGGTGAAATATTTGTAACAGTCCTTGGATTTTGAGACCGTACAGAACCCTGGCCCACTGGCTCAAGTAAGGCGCACATCGTGTCTAAGATGCTTCCATTCAAAAATGAATTCAGTCTCGATTTGTCACAACTGTTTGTGCCCTAACCCCCTATTCTCGGCGAGGACGAAGGCTGAGTACCACGAGGGAGATTATTTCTTCTACCTTCACCTTTCTGCCAATGCCACGAGGGGTCCGACAATGGGAATAAAGGCCATCACGAGAAAAGGCTTTGTAGGAAGTAGTCATCGAGGCAATAAACTTCTCTCTATGTTGTTTTTTCCGTGAGCATAACACTTGTTTCTCTCTCTGAAATATCTTCACAAAGATGTTGGAAGCTCAGGAACGTGTCTGGAAATGAATAGATAGAAAAAGAAAGAAAATAGAGATGTCCATTAGAATTGCAATTTTCATCAACAATGAAAGAACTGTATTCACCCCAAGCAAACTTCATTGAAAACGTCTATTACGCTATTTTCTTAATTTGCTTACATCTTCTGATAAGACCATGTTATACCACTCTATATATACTACTGTTACCTGTTCTCACCAACTCCCAGTGATGGGCCTACATCGGCATTCTTCCTAAGACAAAGCCATTCTTTACACCAAATGTTTGTGAGACCTCCACAGCTGCTCCTAGTGTTATTGTATGCTGACAAGTTTCCTTGATACAATTACGTGTTAATGTTTTCTTTCTTTGTATCTCTCACACACACACACACACACCACTAGCTCTCACACTCGGCAACAATTTACTGATTTCAAGAGTATTTAGAAGTAATCCTGATTCTTTTTGTCCAGATTTTTTACGTTTATACTCTTGTTTCTCTTTCTGTCTAGACGTGATCGTATATCAAATAGATTAAATATCCCGAGATATTTTGAATGTTGAACTCGCTTTGTTTACCTCCAGTCAAATATTATTAAGAAATGTTAATAATCGGCTGCTGTTGTGTTGCAGAAATGTTCATAATCGGCTGCTGTTGTGTTGCAGGCTTAGAGTGATATGCACATCCCCCAATCCCTTTGTCCCAAACATTCAGTAAAAATGTATGCATATTTTGTATTTATAATATATGTGGTATCACCAGGCTTTGGAATCATTATATACTTATGTCTTTTTTTTTACAAAGCTTATATCATCACTCTCTGTCTGTATGCCTGTTAAAAAGTTTGTACACGTTATTTCTCCCACACCCGTTGTAGGATCAGTAAGAAACTTTGCACAATTATTCAAGACATGAATTAATTTAAAAATTAAACAGTTACTCAATTGATAGAGGTAGTGTTTCCTCTAATTTGATACCAACAAGGAAAATTAACCCTTTAGTATTCAAAGATAAGGCTAACTTTGTAGGGTTTCGTCCTCTTAGATAATTTAATAATTTTTTTTCTCCCATAACCGTTCTTGGATCAAGTTGAAACGTTAAATAATTATAAAACTTTAAATAATTATTATATTGTACCTAACAAAACATGAATCAATTTTAAAAATGTACCTAGTTGTCAATTAATTATTAATAATATTTTTTATATCGAGTAAAGGAAATAACTTTTGCGTTATTGAGTTTAGTTGGAAGTGCCAAGTTCTTTCCTTTAGATAAGTTTTGTTTTTTTAACAACAAGATCTTGTAAGTTTCCTCCCAGTGTATTAGCAGAAGTAGTTTTCATGTTATCTGTCCTGATCTCTGTAAAGTTTTTCTTTAAAAACAAGTTTGGGAGAATACGGAGATGTTTGTAATAGAGTTTTGTTTTGTCAGCACACCTATCACACCTAGGGTACTCGATGGAAATGCGTAAAATAGATGAACAGTAACTGCTAAAATCCACAGTTCAAAGACGCTCTTTACAAAGACTCATATTCAGGACACTCGGCTTAATGGTTCCCCAGCCAACAGTTCCTACCATAACACAATAACCTAAATTATAATGGAGCTATACCACCGCGTCCCACAATACATAATCATGAAGCCTGACCAGAACCTATAAATATAATTCTCAAAGTCGACAAGTTCAAACACTCAACAAGCAAGTAAAAGGGAAGATCCCATGGCGCAGCATGGTGTGAATGGAAAATGGTGTGTCCAAATCCGCACTATTTTCATTCACAAAATAGCATAGCATAAGGCATTATTTTGTGAATGAAAGTGGTGTATATAATTCTCTTATTCTCAAAGTTCAAAAGTTCAAGCGAGAACGACAATACACAGAGCCTACTCTCAGGTGTCACTTTAGAAGTATTTTAATTAATATCACAAATTACGTTAAAATAATTTCACTGCCTTCCAGTTCATATCCTTCTTCTAGCTTCTCTTTTAATCTCACTTCCATTTTCAATTTTTATCTATATATTTCCGGATATTTTTTTTTACTTTACTTTTACTTTACAAAAGTTTTTAATAATTTCCGGAGATTTCCAGGACTTTTTCGTAGGCCTATATTTT
>JADKLZ010022729.1:0-15144 GCA_021533235.1 Biomphalaria straminea | reverse complement strand
CTTCCCCCTTGACCTGCGGGAAGTTTGGACTAGGTTGTAGATTATCTTTAATTCTGAATGAACTTATGAAACAAACAAAACTTTTGACAAACATTTGTTTCGCTCTTCAGTGTGAGGAGTTACGTAACTTTACACTTCCTGTCTGTTCTGGCAGAGTTGTCTCTGTCGAACTGCTTTTCAATCAAGACTAGATCTAGGTCTAGATTACTCTAGATGCTTTTCATTCTCTGTTCGTAGATGTAAAAATGTATATATGTTCTTCCTCGGGGAAAGTTTGAGTAAACGAATGAAGTGTCTTTTGGGTGATTGGGACAAGAAGTAGGGTGGGAAATAAACAACTCACTATATATTAAGTAATATTTTAGCACTTTGAACGAATACAATTCAAAAAGAAATTTCTGAATTGCAACAAGATTGTGTCCATGCGTTTGTGTTCTTGATGTGAGTCTTTTAAAGATATTTGAAATGATTCTCTCCCTTCTTTAGACTTCACTTATAGTTGAGATAAAATCAAACACGCGATGGCAGCCTGGCTGTCAGTTATCGAGTTTCCTTCTTGGTTGTGATCAAATAAAGTCATAGAATGACTCTTGTTTTGTTTTTTCGTTTTTGTTTTTGTTTTTTTTTTTGTTTTGTTTTGTTTTATTTTCCAAAAAAAACAAAAACAAATGTCAGTAATATGAGATCCTAGAAAGAAGAGCTTCAAAGGTGCAGATCATCCAAGACAGCATCAGAAGAGTTCTCGAGATGGTGCTGATAGTCCAAAACACTTTGTGTGATATCACCTCTCAGTGCAGATGCTCTCTTTCTCTCTCTCTCTGTCTCTCTCTCTCTCTTTCTCTCTCTGTCTCTCTGTCTCTCTCTCTTTCTCTCTCTCTGTCTCTCTCTCTGTCTCTCTCTCTGTCTCTCTCTCTCTCTCTGTCTCTCTCTGTGTAAGAGTGCGGGAGTGTACACGATGAGATCTGAGTGTATGTTTATTATTGCATGTATTTTTAGTGAAAAGTTTCAATGTCTCAAAATAATAATTAAGAAGAAAATCGTCAGTGGCAATTGGAAAAGAGAACAACTTCAGTTTCTGAAGTATTTGAAGTGAAACACTTCGCTACTTAAAGAAATCTACTTCCTTCTTTGTATATACTGTTCTGTACGTTTCCCTGGCCTCTCTCAATGGATTATTCTTCAAATTAGTGTCTACCTTCCTATTGTGTAGTAGTCCTATTGATTTTTTAAAATTTACAAACACTTTATTTCTAACATTAACAAAATTTGCAATTTGAACAGGAAACCTAGAGAAGATTGTTAGATATCTATATACGTAGATAGTAACTGCAGACATCATGAATTGTAAACAGCTGTAAACCTACACAGCGTATAAAAAATTTTTCTAAGCAAATTTTTGCCACCTTTCCCAAGTCATTACAAATATTTATTTTTTGTTCCAGGATCATTGAGAGGAGAGACATACGGCCGGATAACAAAATTGGTAAGTTTATCTAAACCTCTAGCACATTGACGTGAATATGATATTATTTAATTTAAAAAAACAAATACTTAGAGCTATCTACATTTTGTCCGGTTTGAAATGGTTTATCTCAATCATTGATACAGTAAAAACTTGTTCAGTTTCTCTTCAATTTTCTTTTAACCTGGTGCTCTTGATTAAGTTATTATTGTCATATCACAAATATAATTGACATGCACTGCTTATTTTAAGCCCATCCTAGAAACAGGTCATGGTCTGTCTGATTTAGATCAAGTGTGTTATTAACGTTTTTTTTTCTCGCTCTAAAAACTGAATGCGTTCTTCTTCCTAATCTCCAAGCAGCGCTTCCCCCGTGATACGCCCTTGACAAAGACAGCAACATAACTACAAGAAAGTATTCCATGACATAATTAGCACCAGTTTAGATGTAAACCTGTTTATCATCAGCATTTCTAGATCTCGTCTATTAGCTTCGTTCCCGTCTTCACAAAGCCCTATAAGAAGTCTGAGAAACGCGATGCTAAGACTCATCTTTCACCCACTTTGTTCTAGTAATGCTGCTTTCTGTTGCATTCTTTCGGTCTGGCTTTTTATCTGTTTTTTTTTTTTGTTGTTGTTTTTCAAACTAGCACAATGCTGACAAACTAGGTCTTCCTCCAACAGTCTCACGTTCTACCTGCTTTGTTAATACTGACATAGTGTTGTAGCTGATTCACAGATAATTAGTAAGGTTAGATTCTGAAGATAAATAAATGCTTCCTAATATTTTATTTCTTCTTTGGATCTTTTTTGTTGTTTTTTTTACTATGCTAAGTTTTCCAAAGAAAATGAAATCTAAAAGTCGCTCCTGTACAACATTCACAATCAAGGAATAAACAAAATTCTTAAGAAATTTGGCTTATTGATATGATTTAAATACATTTAAAATGTAGCTGGTTTTTTTTCCTATAACAAACGAGGAAAACATTTTTTAAAATAGATTTTTTTTAATGCCATTATAGAAGTTCATCTGATACAGCCATTATTTTTCTCTTAATAACTAATGATTAATATACTTCAGATAGTAACAGTTGTGAAGACCAAATTAATTTTAGAGTACATTATTAAGTGTTGCATAATCACTCTTACGTTAAGTCATCAGATTCTTGAATCGTCTTTTTAAAATAAAATTATATTGCTTTTTTTTTTTTGACATTCTTAGAAATTTCTCAAGTTGATTGATTACCTCGACAAAGTCGTGTCTCTGTTGTGCCTTTGTAAAATACGCATCTGGACCATAAAAAATAGTAATATTAGTCATTTAGTTTTGTTTGCAACTTTTTGGTTGTCAGCAGCATAAAGACTTTGAGTCGCGTTTGAAATTATTCGGTCAAAATGATATTGAGAGAACAACACGCCAAATATTAACAATTAGATTTTTAAAAAAACTTATCTAAGGGAAAAATTTCTGCAAGTACAAGTACATTGGTTAATAATTTGAAGTTTAATCCTTTTAGTCGACATCAAACAATACAAATTATCTATATATATAATCCACAAAGAATTAGGTCAGACAACAACAACGAGTAAATAGGTAAGATCCCCTGGCGTACGCACCACGGTGTGAATGGACCCAATCCGCACTATTTCATTCACAAAATAGCATATGCGGCGCAACGCTATTTTGTGAATGAATGTGGAATAATTTGTTCTTCATCTGCCAGTCTATATATATATGTCTATGGGTTTATATAATTCTCTTCTCCTCAAAGTTCAAAGGTTCAAGAGATAAATAAGTAAGGGGAAGATCCCATGGCGCACGCACGCGGTGTGAATGAAAGTGGTGTTTACATAATTCTCTTCTTCTCAGATTATTGTCATATTATTAAAAGTATTTCCAGATTATTGTGTCGTTAGACTATTGAAACTAGAACAACAATACACAGATAGAGTATACTTTCAGGTTTCACTTTAGAAAGTACTTTAATTACGTAAATTCGTTCATTAGACATGATTACGAAAGGTAACTTATCTCTCTATTCCTAGATCTAGATCTAGATCTAAATAGTAAAACTTGAATTCAACTCTAAGAAGATTATAGAACTACTCTTCGCAAATATAGTTTTATGATTTTGAACATGAACATAGCCTACTAATTATAGTCCATTTAATCAAATTAACATTCAAATTTGTTTTTCTAAACCATTGTTACATGAGTGCAGCTATATTCTTAATATCGCGTAAATTAAGGTCAATTAGCCATTTTTTTTTTTACTCTATTCATAGTATTTTTCATTCATGAATTCAAGCATTCGCTTTACTTATATCAAGCAATTGGGAAGATCCCATGGCGACACAAGTTGTGAATGGGAAATAATATATCCAAATCCGCACTATTTTCATTCACAAAATAGCATAGCATTTTTTTTTTACTTTAAAAAGATTTTAATAATGTCCGGAAATTTCCAGGACTTTTTCGACCGGCGGCATAGCATTTAATAACATTTCAGGAGATTTCCAGGGGGCTCCTGGTCAATCAATAGAGGCCGCGGGAAATCTGTTATGTTTTATAAAATGGTTCAATTTAATAATTTATACACCTAAAAATAAGCACGGGTCCAAAGAAAGTGCGATACCCACTGTGGTCACATATGTTGCAGTGCCTAAGGCCTGCCTTGGAAAATAGCGGCGTATGATATGCCGCCGGTCGACTAGTTACCTATAAACTATAAACAATGAATTAATTGGTAAACTTTTTTCTTGATTTTTGTTTTGTTAGGTACTGTTTGAAGTTTCAACTTGATCCGAGAATAAATGTGGGGGAGATGTAATGGGTTTAATTATCTAAGGGGATGAAACACTACATATTTAGCCGCATTTGTGAATACTAAAGGATTAATTTTCTTTGTTGGTATCAAACAGAATTACATGTAATTAATTGTAAAATAAGCATTCAGAGTAAAGTAATCAATAAGTATCGTGATGATGTACAAACAAACACAAAAATACATTTTATTTGCACACATAAAAACAATTTATGTGAAATATTAATACTATAAAATCCGTTGACGGATAAGGCTTAGCTAATAATTATATCTAAGGGGATGAAACCCTACATATTTAGCCGCATTTGTGAATACTAAAGGATTAATTTTCTTTGTTGGTATCAAACAGAATTACATGTAATTAATTGTAAAATAAGCATTCAGAGTAAAGTAATCAATAAGTATCGTGATGATGTACAAACAAACACAAAAATACATTTTATTTGCACACATAAAAACAATTTATGTGAAATATTAGTACTATAAAATCCGTTGACGGATAAGGCTTAGCTAATAAAGGTAAGCAGATTTAATTTTATCGCAAATACATCTACCTACATTACACTACATTGATTCTTGAATACGTAGGTAATGCAAGTCTAATGCTAAAAATGGATACGGGGTCCTACACTCTATAAGGCTAAAAAAAAAATGAAATTCAATTTCAATTCGTTCAAAGAAAATGCATTAGTCAGCAGTCTACTTGCTACAAATGTTAAATGAGACTGACCCCACTCCAAACTAACACAAGAAATGGGAAAGTAAGGCTGTGAAGGGGGCGATGGGTCAAGCAACGAAAATTGACCAGCAAACACGACCAAGTCTAATACTAAACAGCGGGAATATCATTCTGCAGAGGTTTGTTGATTCTGCAGGCCCTCAAGGGATCGCGTCCCGTTTGTAGAGTAATCAGCCCTGCCTATGGGGAGTGAGGCTCTCGCTTGTTCGTTAGTCTGTATGTTGACTTGTTTAGGCCTCGTTATGAATACGTTTCTTTCTCTCGGCTTCCTTTCGTCTTGTTGACACTTGATGATACCTGGACATCAAGAGTTTCTTCCCTTGTCCGTAGCTGAAGACGATGTGCTTGGAAAGGAAGGAAATAGATCTAGAGACATGCGCAGTAAAAGTCGATCAAAGCAGAAGAAAGAAAGTGAAAAGTTTGACTTATAACTAAAACAAAACTTCCATGACAATCGTTAAAAGTAATGATTCTTTGAAGATTTCTTTAGAAAACCTTCACGAGTGGTTTGCACGCTGGACTGTCGTATCGATTAACCGATGGTCCCGGGTTCAAACCCTGCCCGCTCCCATCCCCCGTCGTCCTGCGGGAGGTTTGGACTAGGAAATAACTATCTTCAACTCTGAAGGAATTTCCGAAACATGTAAAACATTTTACAAACAAAACAGTGAGATTAAGTTGCCCTTTAACTTCAGTGTTTCTTTCTTATGTCTCTTTTGGACCATTGGGGAACCACTGTTGATTTTTTGGTCGTCTCTCTCTCTTTCTCTCTCTCTCTATCTATCTATCTATCTCTTTTTCTCTCTCATTCTCTCTCTCTCTCTTTCTGTCTTTCTGAAGTATGAAAGTCTTTTTTATTGATAGACCTGTCCATTTTCTCATATTGCTTTTTCATTGTTTCTTTCGAAATTGTCCCCATCTAACCGTGTACTGTTTCCTGAAGCCCTGTAGATCTCGTAATCTGGCTGTACAAATTTAGCCGGACACTGGTCTAATGTCCTCAAGAACCAGGTCATCATTGCGATCCTGTTTTTGCATTTCCTTATTTGTGATTAGTCATTTAAGCCTACAAAAAGTGTTATTAAAGGGCTAAGATGGGTATTGATGCTGTACGATTCTACTATTCTTGTAACTAATTAGCAAAATACATTCTAACAATGTCACGGTTTACTTTTCACGTATCAGTAACTAGAAAATATTTCTTCAGGGCTTGTCCCGTGTCAGAAGATCTTCACTGTCTCATAGGTTTATTCATTTCCCCGCGTTTCTTGCGAAATCATGTTTAAATTTAAGCTTGGGGAGAAAGCTTTCGTAATATTTATGTAGTATATGATACTCTAGAAATCTTTAACAATGCCTGTGTCATACTAACTTAATAAAGCCTTACTTAAAGTTTCTAGTTCATTGTATTTTTTTTCCTCTCTAATAATCTAGTATTGATTGTATATCTGTTTGCGTATAGTGCAATTGAAACACAGTCGTAGATGTATTTGTAAAATGATGATATAAATTTAGTTGGCTGGGATGGAAATAAACAAATTAAATGTTCAACGCTCTCATATCATTTTCCACAAATAGACCACAAAGTCTTTCAAGTACAAATTTAAATCCACAGTAAAATGTTTGTGTCTGTCCATTTAACTACATTAATCAAGTTATTCAGCGAACTATTTAAGAAGAAAAAATCTATTGATACCAAAAGTTGTTTAGTTAGCATTAATTCTAATCACGTACAGAGACATTTATGAGGCATTGTGAGGCATTGTGACCCCCCACCAAACTTTGCCTCTAAAATTGCTGTTCTTTCAAGAGGTGAAAAAAGAAGTATGTCAGAGTGGAGGGGGAGGAAATCCATAATTTGAGCAGAGCGTGAGAGGCACAATGGGATCCTCGATGGACGCTGGTACCGACACATGCCACCGTAGCTTTGTACAAATTTAACACTTGAACTTGGTCGGAGACGTTTTCTTTTCTAGGGCTAGTTCGACATTTGATTGACAGATGCAAAGAAAAAGAGGTTGAAATTTGTATTCTCTTGTAGCATAATTAATCCATTTTTTGTAAAAGAAAATTATTATCATTATTATTTGTGTATGAAAATAGTAAGAAGTATTATATTGATTGTTTAACTTAACCGCTGGACATATGATTCCTTAGTAGTGAGTATTAAAAGAAGTAAACACATTAAATATCAAACATGCTATTTTTAAAAACCCAGATTATGTCGAGTGAAATTGCATCAATTATTTTGAATTAGTCATGTAATTATGGAGAGAATGAAAAGAAAAGCTTCATTCTGAATTCACTGAGCTGTGCAACGGACGACCTAATTAAGGCATTAAACTTCACAAGATTTCTTTTTAAAAAGTTATTAATTACGACAAATTGATTCATTAATTGATTACATTTTAATTGATTCATGTGTTGTCATGGACGATGAATATCTGTGCAGAGTTTGAACTTGATTATATAATGGGAAGTGGGAGAAATAACATGTACAAGATTTGGACCTAACAGACGAAACCAGTTGGTAGAATCTTGGTAGGAATCTTTTGCACAAAGTGTAGCATCTATTTTAAAATTTAAACGAACGAAAAAAAAAATCGAAACATTCTTTTATTAACATGTTTGTTTTAGCCCGAATTTTTATTAATAGCAGGACAAAGCTGTACACGTACTCCTTCTCCCGTGGTGCCATTTGAGCATCGTGCGGGTTGCCTGAATCAGTCAAGAAAACCAATTACGTTTTTGCAGGACTTGATTCATCGAAAGATCCGCGTAGGACGTATTTTATGTTCTCTTAGGAGGGAACGTCTGGAATTCAAAAGAGAAGAAGATAAGATAATCTTATTAAACTTATCATTTACGAAACTAGAACAAAGTATTTGGGCCAAAGAAGTAGCCTACAATATAGATACGTAGTGTCCAACCCTGTTCCTACTTGGAGGTAGGGTTATACATTTCCAACACGCATATTAAGGGCGGCATCACGAGTCCACTTGAACCGAGCACGGGGGCGAGGACCCCAGGCAAAGTTTTTCGAATGGCCGGATGTGACCTGCCAGATTAGGCCCGAGGACAGCAGGTTGAGAATCACTGATGTACACTGACAAAGAATGAGAAAGAATGTATTTACAATTATCTTTGACTACGTGACAGCTTTACCTGCAGGTCAGTGTAGGTCCTGGAAATGATGTCTGCAGAAATATAACTTAATAGGACGTAGTTTATGGGAAGTCAAATGGTACTAAGATGTTTGTGAGAGAGAGAGAGAGGGAGAGAGAGGGAGAAAATGCAAAACGTAGAGAGAGGGGAGCAAAAACAAAACAAACTATTTGCTCTCGCCTTTATCAAACATATTCAAAATGCCATTTTAAAAACTCTTCACAGAAAAGAAAAGTTCCACAATCAACATTTTGTTCACGTGTTGAAAATTTCCATTCGAAGAGCACATTTTTAGGACTTTCTTTCAAATTAAGTCCCCTTTTTACTGTTCGTTTTCTTCATTCGTTTTCTCTCCCCTGTAATTAGCGCTGAATAAAAATCAAGCCAGATGTTGTAGTCGCGAGGAAACTGCCGCGCTAAAATGAAAATAATGATTGTGTGTGTGTGTGTGTGTGTGTTAAAGTGTTCAACACACTAAGAAACGAAATTAATTTGTCGATAGTGAAAGGCCAATATTGTGAAGAGCATAAAGAGAGCTTATTAGATCCAGCATCCCTCGGTCGCATGGTTACAGAGGGTTCTGTTGTCAAAGTGTGCTCTCTCTTCCAAACACAAATGCATGCACAGACAAGCGAGAGTAGAACTGAATGACACTTATTGTTTCCCTTTGAGGTGTCGACAACCCCCCCCCCTGACCTTTGAACTGTGGTCTCTAATCATACAGGCCTACAAGATGTTAAAAGTCTTTTTTTTTAATCATGTCAAGACTTACATATCTCTCATATGATTTAAGTCTATTTTCTAACCACGAAGAACAATTTTACTTCGTTAAGAATTTATTTGCAAATCATAGAGGCTTACAAAATTTAAAAGATACTTTTCAATCATACATGAGCTTCGTTATAACAATTTTTTTTATAATGTAGGTCTAGAACATGTTGTTTTCAGTTATTAAGCTATTGTTTATCTATTGGTGATGTTTTTGTCCTTATTATTACAAATAATCTCTTAATGACGTAGCGATGTCACTCGACTGTGTCCGCTTTCTTTATTAATCTCAGACTCTCATTTCAGCTTAGTAGACTAATAAACCTGAATTGTAAAAAAGCGTATACTAAGTCTGTAAAAAGTGTTCTTTTAGGATTCAAACTTGGAACTTTCACTACAGAACACAATCGTTTTACGCCTCGGCCAAAAGCTATGAGTGTTAAAAACATAATGCGTTTTTTTTTTACTCGTGGGGCTTATCCTCCGATAAAAACTGTCCTGAAGAACACAAAATGACAAGGTGTGATACTTGCTTTGTCAGCCATTGACGTCCATTGTATCATGGCTGCAGTTACCACCACTGTCCGGTTCTCGATCATGAAGATCTTGTGGTCGGCGACCAATGCTAAAAAAAAAAAAAATCGGACGTTTTAATTTTATTATGACAGTTCTCGTACTGGCGGGAACTGTGGACGCCCCCCCCCCCTTCCTTAACCAAGGCTTTTTTTTTTCTTGAGTAAATGTGTGGCCTGGAGAGGGGGGGGGGGTGTCAGGCGACAAGCCGCGCACGAGAGCAAAGGCGAAAGGAGAGAGCAGAGAGAGAGGGGTGGCTAAGAAGTCGGAGGGAGGGGGGAATGTGGTTCGTGGTGAAGGGAGTGAGGGTGGGGGGTCGTGCGTGAAGATAAATGAAAAGGGATTATAGGAAGAAAAAAGGGGGTGGGGAAGGTGTTCCACGAAGTGAGTCATACTGCTTGATCGTGTATTACTGCCTGGTCCTAGATCTCAAAACATTGTAGTTACAACTGGGTGCTGGTCTTGCAGTAACACTGCCCCGAATGTTCAAGGCTTGATGATATTGTTTCTTATATTGCATCCAGTTTGGATTTTTTAATTTTTCTTAACAGTGAGTATTATAGACTCTAGTAAAACATATATTTTAGACATTGCTTTACCCTTACACTTTAGGTTATACAAAGTTCATGGCAACATTTACTCTTTAACCCCAAAGTCTTCATTATTTGTTTACTTTGACTTCAATATAAAAATGAAGTGCTTTGTTGTTTACAAAAGTAATAAAGTAACAAACATGAATAACTATTGTGCTGTTAGTGGCTTTCCTTGCGCATTTGTGCGTTACTATTAAAAATACACATTGAGAGAGAGAGAGAGAGAGAGAGAGAGAGAGAGAGAGACTTCTTAAAACATTCCCTGGTTTAAAAAAAAACAAACTCTTCATCAAGACGAAATATGCAAACTCCCCAAATTTAAATACTTTGTTTTCGAAATTTGACTTTTTTTTTCAAGCTCAAGATTATATATTTAAAGTTTATGTATTTGCATTTCTCTTCTTCCGGTTGAACTGCGCAAGTCAACTAAAAGACTTGACCAATGTACGCTTGGTACAAGCATCGTCTAATTAATTCCGTCTCCTGGTTTATGCCACATTAACATAACAGTAATTAATACACAGAGGGGGGGGTAATAATGGTTCAGTGGGAACAGGAGTCTTTTTTTACTCCTTTTTCTCCCCTCTACCATCTATCACACACACACATATACAGACAAACATTCACACACGAAATCAGTAAGTCAAGTCTTAAATGTATAATGTGTCTTAACATCAAACATGTGGCCTCTATGAGAGTCATTTTGTGACCACTATTAATTGCAATGATTTCACAGCTAATTAGCGGTTATATGCCAATAGGCTAATACTCTCGAAAGTTCTGGTGGATTGGTGGAGTATTGGTGGAGTATTGGTGGGGTATTATTCGTTCATTGCGATCATGAGGCTTGCTGACTTGTTTATTTTGACAGACACGAACATACGAATGACATAAACTTAACGTTAGACTAGTATTAGTTTAAGCTTGTATTGAAATAATTGGTTGCGTTACCAACGTTAGGTCATGATGTGAGTCTTCTATGCCGACAAATTCAATATGTAACAGTTTGTATTTTTTAATATTCAAAGGTTGAGATCTAGTTTTCTGGGACAATAATTGTAAGTTGTCTGTGCACTCATTTGCCGCATGATACAGGTGATTTAGCTTTTAGGATCTGAGATGCACAAAACCAAAACTGTTTTTTTCTTCTGTGTCTTGTTGCACAATACAGATTGTGTTAAGTGTCTGTATGTGTAATAGAGAGAGAGAGAGAGAAGCCGGAGTTGGGGGTATCAATCCTTATTGACAATGCTAATCAAGTCTTTTATTTAAAGACAAAGAAATAAAATCGTTCTTAAAAGCCTGTGATTTCTTAAAGTCATTTTAATTTCTCAGGGCGACATCATTTGAGATCTTTTTTTTTTTTCTCAACTTTTAATAAAAAAACTGACTCATGAAATGAAGACCTTGGCCACTTCAGCTGGGATAAAAATAAATCTGGCTTATGTCTCTGGTTCCTGGGACGTCAAGATCTCTGGCGGCAATGATTAAAATCTCACGCTTCAGTTCAACTTCGACGTGAAAATAAAAATTGTGACAGATTACAAACAATGTTTGTGTCAATATCACATCAGTCTAGTCTCTATTATAAGAGCTGCTAAATGTGTAGGCTAGATATATTGGCTCATTTCTATATTTATAACGAGTCTATGTAGCACATGATAGCATGAACTTCTTTTATATATTTCAAAATGTAGGTTCTATTTAAACAGCTAAGTGGGGCATTCTTTGTAAAGTGTCCTAAGTGTCGAGCCTTGACCTAACTTTGACTTTCGACTTTTTAGATTATTGTTTAAAATATAAATTTATATTTGCAAAAAAAAAAAGCCGTTTTCATAGCAACAATGGACCTCATTCACAAATTGTAAATAAACACATTTAGCCACGTCATAATATTGATAAAACAATGAAAAATACGTATCACGTGACAGCCTTATACATGACCTAATTTTTATAGAGAAGATATATAGAATCACGTGGCTAAATGTTGTTTGTTTACGATTGGTGAATAAGGTCCATTCTTTTTTTTGTCTGTTTATAAAACGAAATCCATTCTTTAACAGATACACACAGATACAGACAAGTACTCTTTTGTATATAAAACATGTATAGCTAAAACAACTGAGTTGGACTCTTCTTTCTTTTTGTTTCTTTCAGTTGTTTTTTTTTTTTTTTTTGCTAGTGTAGGTTAGGGAAGGATAGAGAAGAAAGATAGAGAACAGTGTGGCTGAATGTTTACTGCATCCCCCCCCCCCTTTACAGTATTAAATACCATTATAAGTAAGTTAAAAGTTAAAGAAAAAGAAAAAAAATCAATTCATGCCCATTAACACCCCTCCCAGCAGATGATTTCTTTTTTTTTTTGCAATAATAAAACTATATAATCTGTACTTATTAATAAAACAATCAGTCATAATAGATAATGTAAATATATTGATTACATCATAATACAATAGAATATAGAGCGCACCAGATAAGATGATGCGCGTTTAAAATCTTTTTATTAAAAACTCTACAATATATATATATAGTACAGGTGAAATATTTGTAACAGTCCTTGGATTTTGAGACCGTACAGAACCCTGGCCCACTGGCTCAAGTAAGGCGCACATCGTGTCTAAGATGCTTCCATTCAAAAATGAATTCAGTCTCGATTTGTCACAACTGTTTGTGCCCTAACCCCCTATTCTCGGCGAGGACGAAGGCTGAGTACCACGAGGGAGATTATTTCTTCTACCTTCACCTTTCTGCCAATGCCACGAGGGGTCCGACAATGGGAATAAAGGCCATCACGAGAAAAGGCTTTGTAGGAAGTAGTCATCGAGGCAATAAACTTCTCTCTATGTTGTTTTTTCCGTGAGCATAACACTTGTTTCTCTCTCTGAAATATCTTCACAAAGATGTTGGAAGCTCAGGAACGTGTCTGGAAATGAATAGATAGAAAAAGAAAGAAAATAGAGATGTCCATTAGAATTGCAATTTTCATCAACAATGAAAGAACTGTATTCACCCCAAGCAAACTTCATTGAAAACGTCTATTACGCTATTTTCTTAATTTGCTTACATCTTCTGATAAGACCATGTTATACCACTCTATATATACTACTGTTACCTGTTCTCACCAACTCCCAGTGATGGGCCTACATCGGCATTCTTCCTAAGACAAAGCCATTCTTTACACCAAATGTTTGTGAGACCTCCACAGCTGCTCCTAGTGTTATTGTATGCTGACAAGTTTCCTTGATACAATTACGTGTTAATGTTTTCTTTCTTTGTATCTCTCACACACACACACACACACCACTAGCTCTCACACTCGGCAACAATTTACTGATTTCAAGAGTATTTAGAAGTAATCCTGATTCTTTTTGTCCAGATTTTTTACGTTTATACTCTTGTTTCTCTTTCTGTCTAGACGTGATCGTATATCAAATAGATTAAATATCCCGAGATATTTTGAATGTTGAACTCGCTTTGTTTACCTCCAGTCAAATATTATTAAGAAATGTTAATAATCGGCTGCTGTTGTGTTGCAGAAATGTTCATAATCGGCTGCTGTTGTGTTGCAGGCTTAGAGTGATATGCACATCCCCCAATCCCTTTGTCCCAAACATTCAGTAAAAATGTATGCATATTTTGTATTTATAATATATGTGGTATCACCAGGCTTTGGAATCATTATATACTTATGTCTTTTTTTTTACAAAGCTTATATCATCACTCTCTGTCTGTATGCCTGTTAAAAAGTTTGTACACGTTATTTCTCCCACACCCGTTGTAGGATCAGTAAGAAACTTTGCACAATTATTCAAGACATGAATTAATTTAAAAATTAAACAGTTACTCAATTGATAGAGGTAGTGTTTCCTCTAATTTGATACCAACAAGGAAAATTAACCCTTTAGTATTCAAAGATAAGGCTAACTTTGTAGGGTTTCGTCCTCTTAGATAATTTAATAATTTTTTTTCTCCCATAACCGTTCTTGGATCAAGTTGAAACGTTAAATAATTATAAAACTTTAAATAATTATTATATTGTACCTAACAAAACATGAATCAATTTTAAAAATGTACCTAGTTGTCAATTAATTATTAATAATATTTTTTATATCGAGTAAAGGAAATAACTTTTGCGTTATTGAGTTTAGTTGGAAGTGCCAAGTTCTTTCCTTTAGATAAGTTTTGTTTTTTTAACAACAAGATCTTGTAAGTTTCCTCCCAGTGTATTAGCAGAAGTAGTTTTCATGTTATCTGTCCTGATCTCTGTAAAGTTTTTCTTTAAAAACAAGTTTGGGAGAATACGGAGATGTTTGTAATAGAGTTTTGTTTTGTCAGCACACCTATCACACCTAGGGTACTCGATGGAAATGCGTAAAATAGATGAACAGTAACTGCTAAAATCCACAGTTCAAAGACGCTCTTTACAAAGACTCATATTCAGGACACTCGGCTTAATGGTTCCCCAGCCAACAGTTCCTACCATAACACAATAACCTAAATTATAATGGAGCTATACCACCGCGTCCCACAATACATAATCATGAAGCCTGACCAGAACCTATAAATATAATTCTCAAAGTCGACAAGTTCAAACACTCAACAAGCAAGTAAAAGGGAAGATCCCATGGCGCAGCATGGTGTGAATGGAAAATGGTGTGTCCAAATCCGCACTATTTTCATTCACAAAATAGCATAGCATAAGGCATTATTTTGTGAATGAAAGTGGTGTATATAATTCTCTTATTCTCAAAGTTCAAAAGTTCAAGCGAGAACGACAATACACAGAGCCTACTCTCAGGTGTCACTTTAGAAGTATTTTAATTAATATCACAAATTACGTTAAAATAATTTCACTGCCTTCCAGTTCATATCCTTCTTCTAGCTTCTCTTTTAATCTCACTTCCATTTTCAATTTTTATCTATATATTTCCGGATATTTTTTTTTACTTTACTTTTACTTTACAAAAGTTTTTAATAATTTCCGGAGATTTCCAGGACTTTTTCGTAGGCCTATATTTT
>JADKLZ010022715.1:0-10637 GCA_021533235.1 Biomphalaria straminea | reverse complement strand
TTTTAAAGTGTCCTGACAACGAAAGGCACATTTCTACTTGACCTTTGGCATATTTTAAAGTGTCCTGACAACGAAAGGCACATTTCTGCTTGACCTTTGACATATTGTATGTCAACTCTTGCCCATCTATACCAACGCCGTTCGTAGTCTTCCCCCCCCCCTCAATTTTTATAAGATATTATATTTATAAAAGCTGGACTCCTCCTGACATACATTCACGAATTTCAATACCGTTGGCATAGTCTTTGTACCCCAAGTATCGTAGATCAAATAAAAGAAACTTAGCAGACCGCATGAAGTATTGTTCTTAGCGAGGGAGTTTCAATAGGGGAATCGATACTTATCGATAATTTAAATATTGTCTCTATTTGATGAGAAATACTTTCTGATATACTTTGACTTTTTTTTTTAGAGACCCTAAAAGAGGCACTTTTACTTTTGTGTAGTCTATTTGTCCCTTCTTCCGTCCGTCCGTCTTCGAAAGAGAAAAGAACATAGTCCAATGAATCTATCTAAATCTAGATCTAGATAAGATAACATAATAATATTGTAATAATATAAGTGACAAGGCAAACTCAACGAGACATATGTTTAATTACAATACATCACATTAACACAAAATAACATCTTCATTAACCTACAGGGTCTTTATTTCCATTTCTCTAGATTTGGGCGGAAATCGTTACTCTCCTCTGTAAACATCCTGCTATAGTCTGTTCACTAGAGGTGCGCTAGCCAGACTTGCGATGCGCAAGGCGAGGTCATAACATTGCCCCCGTCTTAACACTTTTCGTGCCGAAAAGAAAAACACTGCAGCTGAAGTTTGACAGTTCAGGTGGAGGTCGATCAGTGGGAGCCACAGGCGGTAGGATGCCTGTTGCCCACGAAGCCATCTGCACAGTTTTCCGCGGCCGTCGCTTCCTCTTTCTCCAGTTGATCAGGCTGTTGTTGAGGCGATGGTGTGGCCGGTTGACACTCAACGAGATAGTGTCGAGCACTGTTTTCTTCAGCACAGCCGTTGATCGGACACTCCGTTTCAGCAGACCCTTCCGACAGACGTCTCTCGTGGGGACTGCAGGTTCAACTTCAGCCACGTTGCAAACCAAGTCCAATGCGCCGCATTCATCCTCAGCCAACAGTCTCACGTCCAGGAGATAAGTCTCTTCAATTCCAAGGGGAAGATGTTTTCCTTTTGACAGCTCTGATGTAGAGTGGGTTGACTGACATTCATTTATGCCAATATCAATGATGATGGAAGAACAACATATGCCATGTTGATGGTTTTCTTGGCACCCAAATTCTATGTGTGATGCGCCGCACGTACAGTTCATGCTCAAGTTCTCGATGCAGTTGTCGAGCTTCACTTTTCCTTGGTGAGAACCGGCAGAGAGGCAGAGGTCTTTAAGGTCTACAGCAATAGGCTTAGACGCAGACCCAACGTTGTCTCGATCTGTCCGGCTGATTGGGGTAATGGTAACAGGTGCAAAAGGAACAAACGCTTCGGGCACATAACAAACTTCAGTTTCTTCATTTCTCTCTTTCCGTTCGAGATCGTCGCAGCAATCGTTATCACGTTTCTCGTCTTTAAAGTCACAACCACAAGACTTGCTAACAACACAGACACAGACGGCGCTCCAATCCCCAGCGTCTCCGTCACCACTGTTTGTGCAGCCACAGTCCTGACCATGCAACTTCTTCACCAACGAGTCCACAGGCAACTGCTCCTTCATCAACAAGTTTATTCCTCCTTTTACTTGCGACTCAATTTGATCAATGTGGTCTATTTGGCCTTCTACTTGTGATACCATTTCATCTATCTTGTTCCCCATCCTGTTAATTTTATCACACAGTGCACCAACACCCTCATGCATTTTGCCAATAATCTCGTAAATCTCCGGTTTGATTTCAAACAAGTAAGCATCCGGATCTTCTTCTTCATCTACCAAGGCTTGCCGGAGACTAGCTGTAAGCACCTCCTTGGTACCCCCAAGCTTCTCATATCGGTCACGGAGTTCCTGCCTAAGTTATTTAACTGATAGTTGGTCTAATAGTTTGAACGATGCCATTGTGATCAAGTCCTACCTCCTCTCGTTGAGCCGCCTATAATCCTCACTTCTGACACCATTGTAATAATATAAGTGACAAGGCAAACTCAACGAGACATATATGTTTAATTACAATACATCACATTAACACAAAATAACATCTTCATTAACCTACAGTGTCTTTATTTCTACTTCTCTAGCTTTGGGCAGAAATCGTTACTCTCCTCTGTAAACATCCTGCTATAGTCTGTTCACTAAAGGTGCGCTAGCCAGACTTGCGATGCGCAAGGCGAGGACATAGCAATAAGATAGCGTGTTTCTTACACATTTAACCTTGAAAGTATTAGCTATATGTTAACTCGTAATTTAAGTTTTGTTTCGAAATAGTCAATTAAGTTAACATTTAGAGTTACAATAGAATCGCATCAGTTGTATATCGAAAGCCTTTGTAGATTTAGGCCTACAACGAAAGCGAATGTTTGGATTAAAAATTTGTAAAACAAAACAAAAACAAACATTTGAAAGTATACTTTACTAAATAAGTTGGTTAATAATTGGAAAGAAATATTTGATAACGAGTCATTAATACTTTTTTCGTTAGTAACCTAACGTGCTAAGAATATTTTTACGACAATGTTAAAGTTAATGTACAGCTATAACATATTATAGTATCGTCATTACAGCGTAAGGGAAGGATTCCTAGTTGATTTACCTAAACGAATGATGGGCAACCTTTTCAATTGGGAGGATTAAAAAAAATATCTGGCCACAAATTAAAATATTGTATCCTTAGATTAAATGATATAAAAATTTAAACAAATGCGCTATAAATCTTGGAAACTTTGTTCAAATTCTTTAGAGTGAACACATGTGAACCCAGGTGTTTGTAAGTAAATCAAGTTCTGGCACAACTAAGTTTTAGAACTGAAAAATGAAGTTGATGACGAATATATGAAGATGTGAAACATTGTCTACTGTCTCTGAACATGAGATATTAAACACCTACGGTTCCATTTGAAAATAAGAAACAGTGGTTTCTTATCTTATATGTTACAGACGTTACTCCAAAAAAAAAAGATGATTACGTCCTACGCGTCATGCATTTAGTCATGCATATTTTGGTTTGTGGTTTGTCTTTGAATGTTATAAAACAACTTGGTTTGTAGTTTGTCTTTAAATGTTATAAAACAATTTGGTTTGTGGTTTGTCTTCGAATGTTATAAAAAAAACTTGGTTTGTGGTTTGTCTTTGAATGTTATAAAAAAAACTTGGTTTGTGGTTTGTCTTTGAATGTTATTGTCACAACTGCGTGTGATTGCCGGGGATTTTAACTTGAATTAAAACAGTTAAACAAATGATGATCTAGGATTCACAAAATAATTCCTTGTTGAAAACAAAACTCTAGAAACTTTATTTAAATAGAACGTAAGTACAGCTTATGTACAAGGTACATATTAATAAAATGAGAATACAATAAAAAAGGCTTCTTTCTTCAATAATATTTCTGAGCAAATTAGAAACACATCCTATCATGAACAAGACTCACTCCAGACTGATTTCCTTGGCGCGTCCTACAGCGCCCCCTAAGCGTCATCTACCTAAGCGCCATCTACAAGTCTTTCTTTTTAAAACAACCAATAGATTTGAAAACTGCAACTATGTTGCTAAGCTACAATAAGGTCTCGGGTAAAACCTGAGGCACTGTCAAGGATCTAGACTTTTTCATCTGCACACAAACTCGTGGGGTAAATCCTGAGGCTCAGTCAAGGGTTTAGATTTCCATTTGCACACAAGCTCTTAAATATATAAATAAATCTAGAATGGCATACGTGATAGTTATAAAAAAAAAACTTGGTTTGTGGTTTGTCTTTGAATGTTATAAAACAATTTGGTTTGTGGTTTGTCTTCGAATGTTATAAAACAACTTTCACCTCCACACTTACAGTAGAAAGTCAATTATCCGGATTCATTGGGAATGGGGTCCGGAGATTTGTCCGCCTGAATGACCGATTTCTGACTATTATACACGGACATTGCACCGACACTATAAAGACAATTCTTATTTAGGGCTGTCGCGCTTAAAGCAAACATAAAACTCAAGTAAGTATAAACAAGGTAATAAAGTGTTGTATGTAATAGCCAACCATTATTGAGTGAACTCATCGCTGATCTTTCGCTGCTATGACCTGGATCGTCGTATAATAGTAATTACATAGGATAAACGACTGGTTAAAAAAATAATTGTGCAAATTTTAACTTTATTCCAGGTTGGGAAATGGAAAATCATCGTTACCTTTTTTTTTAATTTTACGAATGATTTAAAGAAATGGTGAAATTAAAGCGTACGGACTATGGATAATAGGATTAATTTTGTTCTGATAATGTTTAAAAAAACAAAACACCCTCAAATACGAAATAGAAATTTAAGCTTCTATATTCCCGTTGAAATAGTGTAGTAATTGTTCCTAGGTTACTATTTAGAATTCATTCTGATTCGAAGTGCGCTAGATACGTGAAATGTTATATAACAAATTGCGATTGTCAAGAATGTACAATGTTTCTGGGTTAAACTTTTCAGCTTAGTAAAACATTTTAATTCTAAAACAAATTAATATTGGCTCACGAGCCGCATGTGACTCTTTGACTCCTTGGCTGCGGATGTTCCACGAAATGTTTAGTGCAGGCACAGAATATGATTTTACAACTTGCCTTGTAAGAGACGAGTTCAAATGGTTAAAACTCATATCTTCAGAGGACGCCCTATTGAAGAAAGGTGTGTGGATGGTGACATATTCGTTTTGGCTTTCTTCCATCCCCGTCAGTGCAATGGACTCGGTCTTTTGGTACCACAACGGTTTTTTTTTTGCTTCACTCCTGACCTGTCTCCTCTAACGACTGTTTTCACCCGAGCGCCACGTCGAGGCAGAGAAGCCTCACCAGGACCTTGTGTAGGTCTACGTTTACATTCAAACAATCATTTCCAAGCATTAACTTAATCAAGGGTAAATGAAGAAATGGGCGTATCAATGTGACTCGTGGTAACTTTACTTTACAAGAAAATAGAAGGCCGTAACAATAATTTTTTTTTTATATTTAACTCGGAATATTTTGAACTAAATAGTACCCACATAAACGCTTTTTTTAATGCACTATTAGTTAAATTAAAATAGATTTAGCAAAGGTGAGCTCGAGATTGTCAACCAAATCATTTCCATAAATATGTCTGACACTTTGAATAGCCCTAATTAATGTAATCTTTTTAGTATTTGGATTTTATAAATATAATATCTTCCGGCACTGCTTGAAGGCACAAAAAATATATATTTTATTTACCCATATAAAATGGGTATCAAAATTTAATCTACATTTAATTACTTATTTTCTATCCTAATAATGGTGGTACGTAGCCGTATATACCCAAAAATTTTATGCTACAGCTATATAGGTTTATTAACAACATAACTGTAGTAGATTATAATTTGTTTTTCAATTAAAAAAAACATATTTTTAAATTAAATTTTATAAAAATGTATGACTTTAAAAAACACATTATAAATGTATACAAATGACACGTTTTCAAATCCCGATTGTTTAAAGCTGTTTATTTCCTCTATTTATAAAATACAAGGAAGTTTGTGTGCTTAAATAAATCTAGACTACAATGTCTAGTGTGTGCCTCCAGGTAAAGTACGTACTAGCTGCCGCCGGCAAGTTACTTTGCCTCACCGTTGCGCCAGCGTGGAAACGGCTCACTAGGGGAGGTGAGCAAGGCGAAAAAGTAACAAACAGGACCCCCGTGGGGGTGCCTACGGGAAAGACGAGAGTCTGCCCATTGCACTGTAGATGGGTTATAGCGGTTTCTCTAATGGCAATAGGAAAGAAAGAAGGAAGATGGAAGGCTACAAATGATTCAATATGAGTGGTTGCGGGCCCTTAGCAGGATGAAAGAGACATAACAAGGACATAGAATTACGTTACAAAAATGTTGGAGGGAGGAGGAAGCGTTATAATGCGGGCCCCGTTTTATTGAGGTGCGTAAGAGTGTTTCGGGAAAAAAAAACACAACATATATTTCATCCGGGTATTGATTACTCAATATCTATTTCTAAGCTTTTTTAAAAACTGTTCATATGAAATAAAGAATTGATTTTAAAATCCCTTACAATTTCACACATCCATTGAATGCCTACTAATAGCATGTCTCACGGTTGACAGCTCAAAATACCGATTGCTCCACTTTAATAAGGCATCAAACAGACTTATCCTACCTTATCTCCCTTGTTTCCACAACCCTTCCCCTCCACGTGTTCCGGGCGGAACCATCCAGCTACATTTTTATTTAAGTCAAAATTAATTTTAGATTGATGGATTGACAAGTCAGCTTCTGGCAACGGAAATGACAACCAGGCATAATGAAACACCCAGTATAGGTCAATACATGACTGAGGAAGATTCTTATGTTCTGCTGGCCCGACATTATCTCGAACGAGGAACTATTGCAAAGAGAAAAGGAGCAACCCATTGAAGTAGATATCCTTCAGAGACGCTGGAGATGAATAGGTAACACCCTCGCAAGACTACATACAACATAACAAGGGAATCCCTCAGCTGAGAACCCCAAGGAAAGAGGAAGAGGGGACGGCCCAGGAGTACATGACGCAGCGATTGGAAAACAGATGCCAAGCAGTTTGGAAAGTTGTTAGGACTATAGGGGAGACTAACCTAGAACTGAGACTCCTGGAAGAAGCTTGATGGCGGCTTATACTCCAAAGGCTTCAGTGAGTATCTACTTCCGTTTGAACGGGTCTATTATCTTTGCCCACGATTGAAGTGAAACGCGACTTAGTTGCCTGCAAGTTCTTAGTACACAACAGTATTAATTTGCTTATACATTCTCATAATAAAAGAATGAGGGTGATACTGTTAAAAGGCGAATTTTTTTATTTTTTTGATTTATGCATTTGAAAAAAAAAAAAAAACAAAAAAAAAACAATGAACTAGATATGAGAAATGAGTTGTGCATTTTATGATAAATAAATTGGGCATGTTATGGGAAATGAATTGGGCTTTCTATGAGAAATGGATTAGAAATTATATGAGAAATAAATGCGGCATTATATTAGAGATGATAACGGAGATACAGATTGCAAATGGCGCAACCAGACACACAATCTTTACGACTTATCTTTGGAGACGATTTGATGTTTTTAGCAAGGTTACAAAAAAAAAACGTTTGTGTGGAAACATAAACTCAGACACGGCCCTTAATGTGGTATACTCAGGCAGGTACAAATGCAGGTTTCAATATTTTCAGCAAGAATATCAGAAGCTATGAAGTACAAACTATCAACAACCATATCTCGGAGAAATCTGAAGGAAGAGACGCGCACGTAACGAAGGTTTTGGCGATATTGTTGTGACGTCTGGTGGATGATATGGAATGTGAACTGGCCAAAGTCATTTTGTTGGACGATTATCTATCTGATGGTTTTGTACGTAACTTATATAACAGTTAACACTTATTTTAGAATTGCATTATATTTCTTTGTGTAATTTTGGAAAAGAACAAAACCTTTTGCATAAATGTTTTTAAAATATACAAAAACTCCCGGGGCATTTGAATAAAAAAAAACACATTTTAAAACTAGTCATATGACCAGCTTAGGCGTCAACTTTCTTTGGCTGACATAGAAGAGAGCACCTGGCTGCATGCGGCGTCGGAACGAGACAGCTGGAGATCTCTCACGAAGGCCGCGGGATACACATTTGAGACCAAAAGACAATATGCTGCCGAGGACAAACGCAGACGACGAAAAGAAAATCTTAATCGACCACCTACGGACAATGGTTTTGCTTGCCCTGGATGTGGCTAAATATGTAGGTCACAGCTTGGGATGCACAGCCAAGGGAAATACTATATTCCTCACTATATTCCTCGGACTCGAAGACAAGTCTTATATATATGACCGAGTAGTCCAGTCGCCCCTCGTCCAAGCGTCTTAACTCCATGTTGTATTGGTCCCGGTCCAAACTCCTAAGAAGTCTTTTTATTCTAAAAGGTCAAAAAACACTTTTCAATCAATTTTTAACACCATTAAAAACAGAACACTGACATTATGTTTTGCTTATCATAGTCAACATACAGATCTGCTTACTGTATTAAATGCACACATTTCTTACAGAATCCTCAGCATTGTTTTCAATTATGTCGCCTTTCCCCCCAACCACCCATACTCATTGTGTCGAGTCTTAGAATGGATAAAAACCAGCAATTATGTTCCACCTACTGACCCATTTGATGGTCAGTATCACATGAGAACGGCACCAGATAGCCCGCATCTCTGTCTCTGAACCGTTCGGAAACAGCGCTGTCAATATTTGCTCTGTTCAGTGTTAATCGCTAGTGTTCGATGGGACAGATCTGCAGGGAGGAGACGATCGCTGTAATGTTATCCTATTAAATTATCTCCCGTGGACCAGGCTAAAGTAAGAAGGGGGAATAACCAATCATGTCTGTGTGTGGGTGTGTCTCTGTGTGTGTGTTTTGAAACATTGAAATAGCTGAAAAATCAAGCAACAGAAACATACAGACATTTATAGACAAATCTACAGAAAGACAAACATTTATAGACAAATCTACAGAAAAACAAATATTAATAGACATATCTACATAAAGACAAACATTTATAGATATATCTACATAAATAAATAAAGACAAACATTGATAGGCATATCTATAGATATACAGAAATACAAATACAGACCATAAGTAATCAATAAGTTATTGTCAATAAGTTATTTCTATAAAGATAAATCCACTGAATATTCGTGGATTAAGTAGTTACTATGTGATTTTGCTGTTGCTATTGCTATATATTTATTAAACGTATTGTTTGTGTCTGCTACATCGAGAGTTATTTCCACATTTATGAGAGAGGTATGAACGCAGAAGACTGCATCCTGACAATGCCCTGACAATGCCCTGACAATGCCTACATGTGTTATTACAAAATGAATCCGATGTCACCCAACGAGCATCCAAAATAACATGGTGACAGTTCAATTAGTGTACGTTTATTCATTACAGAATTCTTTGTGCACAAACTATTTTTCCTTGTACCATCTACTTATGAAACAAAATAGAGTCCAAAATAAAAAATAGACCAATAAAAGGTCAATAAGAAAGCGTGAATGAACAAAAAATACAATGAATAGTAAATCTTTTTTTTTTTAAATGTACCGACTAAACCAATTAAAAGTGGAGCTAGACTTTCAATAAGGTCATTTGTTTTCGAAATTGACCAGCCTGTACCAGGGTGCTGCCCTGTGGGTGTCCTGGGATGTAGGTCGAAGTGTCAACCATTTGTGTCTCTCACTACACAACAGATGAGAAGAGAGACGCTTAAACAAGTTTCTTTGTCTAGTATTTTTTAGGTACCAGAGCTACATATAAACTATCTATAATTCGGCTAGTGACTTAATGCAAAAGGCACGGCGCTTGGGATTTAAAAAAAATCTTACGTGAAAGGAAAATGGTTAAAAAAAAGGAAAATATCTGAGTGTTATGTTTGTAATGAGCAACGGTGATGTGACTATAATGAGTAGTAAGAAAATTTATATATATATAAACAAGTTACACAGTTTTACTTCATTTCTAGAGAGTTTGAACTCTGGCTACACCCATAAGTCGGCTTATCTGGCCCAAAAAAAAGATGAAGAACCTTAAATACTACAGACTTACAGGCAAAGGTGGACGTTAACGATTATCTATCAATGACTATCAAAGCAAAAAAGTTCCTCCAAACGATAATACTATAGTATTCTAACTATAATCACACATTTCAAAAACCAGTTAAAATGATACATTATCAAATTGCGTTCATGCAAGACTAGGTCACGTGACCTAACTCGATCAATCGTCATTTCAAGTAGTTGAGCGCGTGTGTGCTGGCAGAGAGTGCCTGTTTTCTTTGTCGACTTGACCAGTGGGTATTTCAATGTGATACATTCTCGTGACAGTGCTCGCATGACCTTCACATTCATTTAGCGATCACGAAAATGTCAAAGGTCATCAAATCAGTCATTTTAAAAAAAAGCATCAACTTCCCATTGAAAATGTAATGTTCAATTTAATTGTCAAATCTACAAAATATCATTTGCACACACACACATACAAACACTCATATATGAACTTTAGTTTCGGAGTTGGCCGCAACAACTGTTTTTAAATTAATATGTGTCAAGAATCACATTTTGAGATATTTTTTTTTTGTTGGCGGGGGGGGGGGGGGGGGGATTGCGGAAGTTCTGTAAATGTCATCTCCTCCATTTTTTTCCTATAGCCTATGATCAAAAGTGTCAACGTCAGTGAGTTTTTGGCTGAAAGCATTCCTGGATTTTAAAAAAAAAGACACGAAAAAAAAACAGCATTTAAATGAAATTCAGTATGGCACACACACCCCAACCTGTTAGGTTAAATGGGATTTTAAATTGCAATTTGCGTTTTTCAGATTTTCACATGACGTACAGAGTTACAGACAAACAGCACAAAATATCAGAACATCAGCTTTTGCTTTTTCCCTACGAAGACCT
>JADKLZ010022701.1:0-10011 GCA_021533235.1 Biomphalaria straminea | reverse complement strand
TTAAACTTAAAAAAATATTTATAGAAGTGATTTACTGTCATGGACAACTTATTATCTCTAGGTTCATGGTGGACGCCAATGTGGTAGGGTGCAACTGGATTGAATTACCTGCTGGCAAATACTCTATCAGAGATAAACACAAGGCTGTGCAACACTCGTCTGACATGGTGATAGCCTCACGTTGCCAGCTAGAAGTAGACATTGCCTGGACAGATCTCATTTCTCACCAGACTGAGGGAGAGTGGTCCAAGGTGGCACCATTTAGAATTTTAAGCTTTGATATTGAATGTGCTGGAAGAAAAGGTGATTATGATTGAAACTACCCAGACATTGTTAGAGTTGAAATCAAGTTGATGGAATGAATGCAGTTAATTACTCTTTGTGTCATCATTAGGTATATTTCCTGAACCCAACAAAGATCCTGTCATTCAGATTGCCAACATGGTGGTGCTGCAAGGTGAATCTGAGCCTTTTATTCGTAATGTTTTCACACTGAAGTCCTGTGCACCTGTTGTGGGCTCACAGGTGTTATCATATGAAACAGAAACTGAGTTACTGCAGGTTAGTACATGCAAGTCTTTCAAAGTCCATTATATAGTTATCTTCAGGACAACATGTTTTTTTTTTAAGTTTTTGTGTTTTTTTTAGCTTATGTATTTGGCTACTAAGTAAAAACTTAAAAGACACTGCCTACAAACTTTGAAGTAAAACCTGGATCAGTAGCAGCTGGTTTTCAGGCAGTTGGTCGTTGTGAATATATCAATGATTATACATATTATAAAGTTTAACAACAGAAAATTTTGGTTTTGATTGATTTAGTGCATTGAAAGTACTCCTTATAAATATTTAGGAGGGAGGCTAGAAATATTTTAAAATGGAATGGAAATGATATTGTTTCCTTAATATATTTTTTTTTTTTTTTTTTTTTGTGTGAAATAGAAATGGGCTTCCTTCTTCAGAGAGGTGGATCCAGACATTGTTACTGGTTACAACATTCAGAACTTTGATTTTCCTTATCTTATCAACAGAGCCAATCATTTGAAGGTACTGTAACAAAATATCACATTTAAAAATTTAATTTTGAGCACTGCTTTTTTTTTTCTTTTAATATCTGAATGTCAGCTTTAATTACACATTTTTCTGTCAAACAGGTGAAAGATTTCTCTTTCTTGGGCCGTATTAAAAATATTTTGTCTGTGATCAAAGACTTGTCAATCCAGAGTAAACAAATGGGAAGGAGAGAGAACAAAATGATCAACATGGAAGGACGTGTGCAGTTTGACTTGCTCCAGGTAATTAAGTTTACGCATATAAAAGAATGTTACTAACATGAACATGTTTTCACTCCTTATGAATTATTTGAAAATATTATTATTATTTCTTTTATATAGCTTTTATATGCTTATAGCATGCTCAGAGCGCTTTGGTCCAATCTCATTTGTGGACCAGTGGGGGAGGGAGTATCAGGGAGTTAGTTTTCTGTGCTGCCTTTAGGCGTTCAGTAAACACAACTCTGCCAGAGTCTGGTGTCGAACCTCAAGCCTCCTTCTAGGTAGCCAAGCCAAACCAAGTTCAAGCGAACTTAGCCTTTCGACCACGCTTCCCAATTTGTTGCTTCAATTGGGTTCTGTGGTTATTGTTAATAAGTTTACATTTGTTTCTGTTAAGAGTAAAAGTGTTTGTATTGTGAACAACATTTGCCTTTATGCTCAATATATTTTAAAAAATATTTGATTTATATATGAACTAAAGACCACATATTAAATGAAGAGATAAAAAACCAGATTAATATAGCTGTTGGACAATGACCTCCTAACCACTGTACAAAAATGAAAAACTCTATGGCCACATCTCAAGGTCCTCAGGGCTCGCAAAGACCTTCCTTCAGGTAAAAGTATCAGGAAGAAGAAAAAGACAAGAGATTGGAACACATCAAAGAATGGACAGGCCTGTCAGTGAAGAAAATTCTATCCAAGGCAAAGGACAGAGAGAAATTGAGAAAGATGGTTGACAGTTTTTGAATGGTGCCCCAAAGGTCCAACACACTAATGGATTGGTGAAGAGTTAGATAGACAGGAATGCCCTGCTATAAAAATGGAACTAAAAACAATAATTTAAGTCTTCTTGTATTTTCTATCATACACACATTAGAATATTCAGTCATTATATTGGTGGGGGGCATATATTTTAGCTGTCATGGGAAAAAACAACAACATTTAATTACTTGTATTAATTTTTCTTTCTAGATATTACTCAGAGATTACAAGTTGAGATCCTACACTCTAAATGCTGTCAGTTTTCATTTCCTACAAGAGCAAAAAGAAGATGTACAACATTCCATTATCACAGATCTGCAGGTAAAATAAGAGCTTGGTATTTTGTGCAACATTTTTAAAAAATGTAGATCAACTATTTCCTACTCACTAATCTTGACACCATTGATGTTCTGAAAAATGTATTTAGCTCTGATTTTAAAATGTATTGTGATTTAATATAAAAACTATACAAAATATTTCTGGACTCAAAATTCAAATTCAATATTTCATTTAGAATGGCAATGACCAGACACGTCGTAGGTTAGCTGTCTATTGCCTTAAGGATGCCATTTTACCTTTGCGTCTGCTAGACAAACTGATGTGCGTCATCAACTATATGGAAATGGCTCGTGTCACTGGTGTCCCATTACCATTCTTGCTGTCTCGCGGTCAGCAGGTCAAGGTGATGTCACAGATATTAAGAAAGGTTTGATTTTCTTAAACATATGATAAGGTAAACAAATGTGTTAACTTTGTTTTTTTTGTTGTTAAGACTTGTTTTTGAAATGTAATAGTTTTTAAAATACTGACCTGTTTTTAAAACTAAACATGACATTGTATTAATGGCTAGAATTCTACCACTCTTCTCAAACTATTATCTGTTAGGCTAAAGAACAACATTTGGTCCTGCCTGCTCAGAAAGTCGAAACTGGTGATGAGTATGAGGGGGCTACAGTCATTGAACCAATTAAAGGGTGAGTTTCTTTTGGCTATTTTTTTTTTTTTTATTAATTTGGAAAATTCAGCTTAGAAGATATTTCTTATCAAATCAATAATTTTCAAAAATAAATCATGACTTCGTTTTAAAATTAAATCACCTGGGATAATTGTTTAAAATTATCTCAAGTTATTGTATTTATGTTGTTCTCAGCTACTATGACGTGCCTATTGCGACATTGGATTTTGCCTCTCTATATCCATCCATAATGATGGCTCACAATTTGTGCTATACCTCACTGCTAAATGAATCGACCATCAAAAAGTAAGCTTATATTTTTTTAGCTTAAACTTCATTCTTTATTTAAAATAAAAACAATCATTTTTAAATATTGTGAAAAATTTGATCATAGCCTACACATTGACTTGAAAGTTGACAACTCTGCATATACTGAAACAAACTAATTGATTACAATATACCATTTTATAAGCTTTTGATTTAGCAAAAAAAAGTGATTTTTTTTTATCGTTTCAAAGCATTGCATTTTCAACCTTTATTATAATTATTTAATTGAAACAATGAACCACCATATCGGTTGCCGATCATACATTTTTTAATATATAGTCTAACAATACAAATGACTTTTAACTTTACACTAAATACAATGTCAAATTCATCTATGATGTACTTAGTTGTGGATGAAAAATTAAGCTTTTAATTAATATAAACAATTCTAATAACATCCTAATCTTTGCTCTTAATTGTCTTTAATTTTTATTTTTCATTTTAATTTTCTTGTTAACTTTTGCAGTTTAAATCTAGCTCCTGATGAATATATCAAAACACCATCAGGCAACTTATTTTGTAAAGCTTCTCTCAGGAAAGGTGTACTGCCAGAGATCTTAGAACACTTGCTAGCTGCTAGACAAAAGTAAGTAGAATGTTATTACAAAGCTTATATCATCTCACTCTATCTGCTTGGTACAAAGTTAGTACCCAATCTTAGATTAAGTCGAATTTTTGTACTAGACAAAATAAGAATCAATAAAAGAAACAAAAAAAAACAACTAATAAGTTATTTTAACTCTTGATAATTAATTATTTTGTTTGGCATCAAACAAAGGAAAGAAATTTTACTTGACAATCTGAATTAGTCCTATTAAAAAGGCTTGAGCCCTTAGTTTTAATTTCAATTGTACAACATTTTTTTGTCACAAGCAATCATGGTAACATTTGTCCATATACCCGCTTCTTACTACCCTGCCCCATTTCCCAACTGGCCAGATAAGTGACAGAATTATAGCCCATTGAGAAATCTAAAAGCCTAAAATTGCAGTAAACAAAATCAATTGATAAAAATATTTCTAACAGCACAGATTTAAATTGTTTGTCTAGATCTGTTAAAATTTAATTACATTACTTCTCTAAACTAATTTATACAATTAAACTTTACATGAGCTTTGTTGTTGTTGTTTTTTTTTTTTTTAAAGTATTTTTGTATATTTACATAAACGTCTTACATTTTGTTTTTCGATTCAAAAATATATTTTTACCATTCTTAGAGATTTCTGTTTTCTGTTTCATTTCAGAGCTAAAAATGATCTCAAAAATGAGACTGACCCTTTCAAAAAAAAAGTTCTGGATGGTCGTCAGCTTGCCTTAAAGATCAGTGCCAACTCTGTTTATGGTTTTACTGGTGCTCAAGTTGGGAAACTTCCTTGCTTAGAGATATCATCGGTCAGTTTTCTTTCAGTTTTCAATAGTTTCTCTTAACCTTCTTTCTTCTACCCACAAATATTATAATTGTGTGAAATACATCTCAGATGTTATTGTCTCATGACTACAAATACATTCTTAATATAGTATGAAGATGAAAATAACATGTACCTATATTGCTGACAGAATTAATATAAGAACATTGGGTCAAACCATACAAGTGGATGAAATAGATGAATACATTTTAAGAAACAATATTTTTTCAAAAACAGACTGAGAATTAAATTGTTTGTATTATATTTCATAATATAAGAAGATAGTAGGAAATGGCACAGCATTAGTTTCTGAAGATACTGAGCTTTATTCATTAGAAAAGGATAGAACAAACTAACAAACTTGTCTAAGGTTGGCTGTATGGATGCTCATCCATTGTGCAAAAACCTGTTGTTAGATGAGCTTTTTAATCTTTTCGCCAAGTAGTGGTGACCGTTTGAATTTCCTGCTCCTGGGATGATAGCTAACAGAATGACACTAAATTATGTCTTAAGTTACAGTAAGGAAAAAATAAATGTCATTTTAGTCACTGGATTATTTTTAATCTGTTATAGATCATTGTGTGTATTTGAATTTCAGATTAGGTCAAGGCTGACGCTCTAAAAAAATTTACTTTTTATAAATCCTTATATGCAGAAAGAGATGTTTTAATTGGATGTTTGAACAATTAATACAAATAATTAGAATTTTTCTCATTTCTGATCACACAAGAACTAAGCAAAACAAAAAACAACTAAACTCTGGAAAATATTTTCTTACTATTTTCTGTTTTGTTATAAGTCATCTTTCTAGACTTTTGTACCCAAGTGTGGGGTTTCTTCACATTCATCCTTTCTATATTTCCATCATTTGAAACAAAAAAATGATCCTAACTTTAACTTTTTTTTTAAATCCTTCACAATTTTTTTAAATTGCACTGGGTTTTACTTTCTAAAGTAATATTGTGACTAAATCTTTATAAGCAATCTGTTTATGCTACTATTTTTGTGGGAATACATTAATTGTCATAGTTATAATATAAAAGCTTTAGAAAGTTGCATTAATTATTTTTTTTTAACTGATTTACAAAATATTGCACTTTATTGTTTTGCAACACATGAACATCTTTTCAATTGTAACTCTATTTTGTTGAAGCTTTAAATAATAAGACAAGTACTTTATACATTCTAACTCCTTAATTCATTCTGTTATGTTCTTTAGAGTGTGACAGCTTTTGGGCGCACCATGATAGAAAAGACCAAGAATCATGTTGAAGAGACATACACAAGAGCCAATGGCTATGAACATGATGCCAAGGTACAATAATTTATTGAATCTTTTGACTAATCCAACTTTTGTGGCATTTTCAGATAATATTAACCTTTTTTTAAGAACATAGCTTTTTTTTTTTTAAATAGCAGCCCCTGAATTTAAAAGCCCCCATTCGTTTTTCTGTCTCTGTTCATTTGTCAGTTTAACCCAAAAACTAAAAGTATATATTTTATTTTAACATTGTATTCTATGTTACTGGAAAAAGGTCAGAATGATTATTTTGGTCTTCCCTAAAGAGAACCATCTTGCTATTATAATTAAGTATTCAAAATTTTTATTTAAACATATACCATTTTATTTCTAAAATAAGATTTTACAAGTCTTATTCTCATAGATTTCAATTAAGGAGAACAATAGTGTGACCGCTTTTGGGCGCACCATGATATTTACATATTTACAACTTTTGCAAATAGAAATATTCACACCCTATTATTTTATATAATGCTACATATATATAGTATTTAAACTTTAATAAAAAAAAATTAAATATGTATATGTAAACAGCTAATGATGGTCTTCTGCTGTCTGCTGGTATGCACTTTTTTTTTTAAAGATTAATGGTTTCCTAATTTACTTAATTCAAGTTCACTGTTGTAACAACTATTTATGAGTGTTTGATATAATGTGTAAGTACTATAGATCTGTAGTGACTGCCTACAATTTTGTGCAACACAAGCTCCATTTATCTTTTGTAATATGTTTTGATATCATGAAATATTTTTAGGTCATCTATGGAGACACAGATTCGGTCATGTGTAAATTTGGTGTCACTACGGTGGAAGCAGCCATGAAACTTGGCAAAGAGGCAGCAGAATTCATCTCTACAAAATTTGTTAGTCCCATCAAACTGGAGTTTGAAAAGGTATATTACTCTCATTTATGAAACTCTGTGGAATGATCACATTCAGACCTTTTCTATATCCTAAAATCTGTATGATTAGGCTTGTGGGGAGGGGGTAGAAGAATTTTTAAAGACTTACAATTAAATTAATCCCAATTTAAGAACATTTTGGTTCTGATTTCTGTTTCTGTAATGAGGCATTTGATGCTTTTTCAGAAATATCCATGACTTAGCCAATAATGAGCCAAAAATATATGAGCCGTGAAAGTAATTGACGGAATGATATAATAAGCATACTCTGTGGAATGATCACATTCAGACCTTTTCTATGTCCAAATATCCTCATTAATGTTTTCACATATCTTAAGAAGTTACCACATAGTTAGGGAGGGGCTGGCCACAAATCATTTTTGTGTGTGATTTAATCACCATGTCACCCCCCCAAAAAATGACAACACTTTAAGCCCTCAAAAACAATCCAAATGAAAGTTGAAAGTGTTATTTACCTAGAGGCACTGGCACAGAACACTCCTATAGAAAGAAAGCTATATGGAAAGCTCCCTGATTTGGAAACCACTGTGCAGTTCATCTCATATATTGCCCTAGTCATCTGATCTCTCCAACATAATAATGGGAATGAGAAAAAAGGAAGAAGAATCATTAGATTTACACAAATAATTTAAAATGTTACAAACAAAGAAACTCTCTAGTGTCTACAGAACAGAAAACTCCCAAAAAAATTCACATACATGCTTTCAAAGCATAAAATCTTGTCTTTGTTCCTTCCTTGTCATTAGTAAAATAAGCCAGCCTTGTGGAAACTTGCTAGAATCTCCAGGTCCAAATTTAAGTGAATACAATTGAGCCACAGAAATTGTTTTTTAGCGGCCCCTGTAAGGGGAAAAAGCCGCTATTAGGTTTGTGCAAAGTGTCCGTCTGTCACACTCAGGGCGCCAAAACTAGAAGAGATACGAAAAATATTTTTTCACCATTAAATGCGGCTTGAAAAGTTTAGGTGCAACGGCTACTTTTAGTTTTCTAAAAGCAAACCGTTTAATTTATAAAAATTATTATGCAAGCGATTTTTTAATAATAAAACACCAATTGTGAAGCAATTACGTAAATCTAAGGGAGGAAATGTTACTAGAAAAAATGCTCTTGGCATGTAGATGTCACGCACATTTTTTAAAATGAATTTCTGTCTGTCCGTCTGTCAGACTCAGAGCGCCAAAACTAGAAGAGATATGAAAAATATTTTTTCACCATTAAATGCGGCTTAAAAAGTTAAGTTGCAATGGCTACTTTTAGTTTTCCAAAAGCAAACCGTTTAATTTATAAAATTAATTATGCAAGCGATTTTTTAATAACATAACACCAATTCTAAAACAATTACGCAAATGTAAGGGAGGAAATGTTACTATAAGAAATGCTCTGCACATACGGATATCACGCACATTTTTTAAAATGAACTTTTAGCAGGGGCTTTCGTGTACTTGCGTAAAGCCCGGAAATGACTTGATTCTAAACTAATTTCTTAAATTTTTTAAAAAATCTGATTTTTTAAAAAAAAATTGTTTAGTGCCCCCATTAGAATGAAACAAGCATATTTTTGTGCGTTTTATCTGTTGGTTGGTTTGTCCGTCACGGTTAGAAAAAAACACTAAAGGCTTTTGAAAATATGATTTAACCTTTACTGTTCTTTTAGAAATATTGCGATAGTTTAAGGATGGGAGCATACAGGAATTGAGCCAGGGACTTAGAAGGAACAACCGAAACATCTTGCGAATAGGCGGATCTGACAGCGATCCGACTTCGACGGGGGCCGCCTCTGAGTTTGTGTATCACACAAACTCTCTTTGTAATCTTGTTTTAAAAAAGCTTTATTTTAACACAAAATTCACATACCATCAGATATTCTCTTTAATGACTCACAATCCACTATTCAGGCATTGCCTAGTTACATCCTGTCTAACCTAACGGAGCTCATAACTTTGTCTAGATAAATCACTTTATAATTACACATTTTAACATCACAATCACATTACAATGAATCCTGAGGTATAAAGAAATCAATGGTTGGCAAATTATCAAAGGTGAAGTCATCCATGAAACAACTGTAATAATCAATAAATCTTAGCACTGTCTAGTCGATGTTAATCAGCAAATCAAAAAGAATAGCTCAACTTAATGGGCACATTGAAATAAATAGGACAATGTCAACTTCCTTCTCCCCCCCCCCCCAAAGAACACTATTATCTTTATAACACTATATTGTCATCTGATAAGAATATTCCCTCACATCTACTCCTCAGCAGACATTGCTCCAACCCTTTCAAATCTGTCATTAGCATCCTATTACAATGTCCTAAATTGACCCAAATTATTCAACCTCAGACAAACCTATTATTTCAATAACCCAGTTTAACCAATACCCTACATGGCCATGTGGGACAACTGAAAAGAACAGCATACCACTTTTCCATGGCCTACAGATCAGATGCAAAACTGACTAAAAGACAATGCTTTGTCTTGTTAAGTCATAAATATGATTGGTTAGATAATTAGTATTCACATTGCTATAAAGATCTGGTTTTCACATCAGTCCCATTGTCATATCTAGCTACCTTTCAGAGGACATTTCAAGATTGTGAAATATTTTCTGTCTAAAAGACACATTTAAAATTAGAAGTCTACCTGGGTTTTGCATTGTGGTTGCCATCATTAACTAGTTTATCTATTTTAGGTGTACTTTCCTTATTTACTGATCAATAAGAAACGTTATGCTGGACTCTTCTGGACCAACCCAAAGAAACATGACAAGATGGACTGTAAAGGTATAGAGACTGTCAGGAGAGACAATGCTCCAATTGTGGCTCACCTCATCAACACGTGTCTCAAGCTACTGCTCATAGAGAGGTAATGAAACATAAACATAGACCCGCCAGTAAAACTAGACTTTAGTAATAAATAACATTAGTTATTCACAGCAGCTCAGAAAATAGTTGTGTATACATTTTTTGTTTTACTTTAACAATGCATTTACCTTTCAGTCCATTAACCTCCTGATAGATCTAGATCTCCACATTATTCACACAAACTAAATCTAGATCTCCACA
>JADKLZ010022693.1:0-16752 GCA_021533235.1 Biomphalaria straminea | reverse complement strand
AGTGCAAATTACAGCCACGTCTTACGTTTCAGTGCAAATTACAGCCACGACGTACGATGTAGTGCAAATTACAGCTACGATTTCCAATGTAGTACAAATAACGGCCACATTTCAACAAGTATATTTTCTTGTATTTTTTACATTAATTTCTTTTTTGTTATGATATCTGCGTTCGTATAATATCATCATTAAACCTTTGTCCCCTACATAAGTTCAGTCATTCTAAAGTTGACACTAGAAAGCTGAATAAGAAAAAGGGGACCGATTTCTTAGCTCACATTTTGACTTTTGTTTTATTCATTGTTTTTGTTTGTTTCTTCTTGAACTCTTTATTTTCTTCTTGTTACAATTAATTATTCGCCATTCCATCCATCTGTCTATTGCTTCGTCAGTCTATAATTAAGTTAGTCTGTTTGATTAATGTATCAGCTGGGTGAGGGGGGGGGGGCAATAGATTGAAAATAAGTTCATAATGAACCTGTATTCAAATAATAGACGTTATTATCTTCATCAAATTATTGTCCCATATAGATGCTTACAGCCATTTGTTTGCTTCTGAAGGTGTATGTGTATGTATGTGGATGCATGCGTGTGTGTATGAGGATGCCTGTGTGTGTGTGTATGAAGGTGCCTGTGTGTGCCTACAGCTTAGAATAAATACAATTATGAAAAAAAAATAGAAAAACAAAATATCCAATCAAGTTTCCGAAACAATAAAAAACTTCACTTAGCGATTTCCAATCTGATCCGAATTTTCTCAGAATGATGTAATTTTGGGGCAAGGGGGTGAACTAGCACTGGTTTATTAATGTAGAAGATAGAAGTTATTTCCCTTCGCAATCATTACACGCTCCTGAAGGGGAAGAAACTGGAGCTCTAGATAGAGACGATAATAAGGAGCTCTCCTAAGGGGAAAGAACCGGAGAAAAAAAAAAGAACTCAAGGAGACCTTGACGTCTCTACGCCACGAGTAAGACGGACGTAAAAATGACGCAAGTATCGGCACTTCTAATCGATATGGCAATGACTACTATCGTTCCTGGAATGGAAGAATCAACGGTATAGAAAAATGTGCAATTTTACTGCCTTAGTTATTTCCCTTTCACCCAATGGTCTTACATTTTTATGTAACTTGACAAGGGTGCGGGGGCTGGGTGGTTAAGCTTTTGGCTTCTGAATCTGGGGTCCTGGGTTCCAATCTCGGTGAAGACTGGGAATTTAAATTTTGGGAATTTTTAGGGCGCCCCTGAGTGCACCCAACTCTAATGGGTACCTGACGTTAGTTGGGGAAAGTAAAGGCGGTTGGACGTTGTGCTGGCCACGTGACACTCTGCTCGTTAACCCCTTGGCCATAGAAACAGTTGATCTTTTCATCTTCAGCTCCATCATAGCACCTCAACTATCTGTCTTTAAATTGTTCTAAGCTGACGTTTCTGACGATTGGACCCACTCAGTGGATCTACGTGTGTATCGATACTAATCAATCCTACTTTGTCTGGGACCTTACAGCTCTACAAAATGATTTTATTTTTCCACTTACCAAGTACAATCACTAAGCCGATACTTTCTTGTAATCAATCATCTAAAGTCCGGGAAAAAAGAAGTTTATTGAACCGCCTTGTGACGCTGAAGTCTGGCTTTTCTCCAGTTTCATATTTCTTTTAATCTGAATATTTCAAGATTCTTTTTTGTTTCAGGGATCTTATTATTTTGTATTTCTTTTAAATGATGTCTTGGCCTATGAACACATTCAGGATTTAAAAAATCGAACTGAGGTTTTAGCTTATGAAATATCGATGGAGATCGACAACTCTGTTGGGTCGTTGTTAAAGATCGAATTTAAAGCTTCAGAGCGGTTTAGTTTCGAGTTAAAAACAAAGGCCGGCTCAAATCACTTCAGAGCCCTTGGTTCTAGTCTCGAGAGATATCATCAATCTAAACTTTCAAGACAGTTTTAGTTTGGTCCTGTCAATTTCAAATGTTAGCAGGCCAGGGGTAAACAAGCGTTTAGAATTCTGGGAAATTGAGATTTTTATGTTTGTTTTGCTTGTAGACCTAGTTCTAAAGTCTTGGCAATGAATTCTTGATGGAAGTATAGAGACAAGTTTCAGAACTATTACAATTTCGTTGTGTGGCTTTTGAAAACACTCTTTACACTTTCTAACACAAAGGTTCTCAATTTTTTTTTATCCGCGAAGCACTTTCCTTAGCCAAAACCTGCCTACAGCTACATGTTTATTATATAATTTACAAATGTAACAAAACATTGTTGAAGGAGTGTTGAAGTTACAAAAAAATAAAATTTTCAAACTAATGACTTGGCTAGACGTGGTGAGATTTCAACAGTGTATTTAGATTATGTCCGGCTCAATGCTTTAAAATAGCAACCGCAAATGTCTTCGGGCACACATTTTGTGTCATTTTCTTTGATTTGATGAGAATCATTACGGTAATGAATCCGCGTACTACCAAAATAAGATGACGGGAAATCAACAACTTCTGTACAATGACAATGAAGGATGTGTATATTGTTTTGAATTTTTTTAACCAGTCTTTGTGATATCCTTATTCAAAATATCTGATCGGATAAACTGGCTTTTAATAAAGAAATTTTTTTAACTGTAAAAAATTGACATCTTTCTAAGGATCCCCCTACAGTCGTCCCTCGGACCCTTGATTTGAGAACCACTGTCCTAACATATATAAAATATAGCATGAAACAAAGCAATTAAAAAAAAGGGAGTTAAGGAAGTATTTTACCGAAATAAATAATTGTCTCCCCTGATATTGATACGCACTGATATGTGAAAGCTAACGATATTAAATATATCAATCAGTATGTTATTGAAGATTGTTTTATTCGACTATTGTGATTGTGCTGAGCGCACAATCTTTAAATAAAAGAACTAACTAAGATACTGGGTATTGAAATAATAAATACTTATCAAACTATGATACTTGAGAAGCAAGAATAACACAACTAGTTACGGTGTATGCATCTATAAATGCAGTCGGATTTAAATACTGCCGAATCCCTAATTCTTCTAAGGTCTTATACCCTTATCCCCTTTTATATAAAACAAAAATTATTAAAGTACCACTAATCTAATAGCAAATTGGTTAATTTTTTTGATTGATTCATGTGTTTTCTTCGACTATAAATACAAGCGCGAAATTTCAACTTGATTCCGGAATGGAAAGTGTGAGAAAAAAGAATTCACCCAGACAGACACACGGACAGACACACGGACAGACACACGGACAGACACAAGGACAGTCTGTGTTGATATAAGCTTTGTAAAAAACACTTTTGCAATGGAAGTGTAATGTGGCTGTTATAACAGAGTAAATATTTTTATCATTTGGATTTTTGTTTTTGGTTACGACTTTATAATTATTTTTTTTTGTATTGAAACGACGAGCGACATATTGTCCTGGCTGATTTAATTATTGTTTGGAATAAGAGCCGGAATATTTTTTTTCTTCTAGCGACGGGACATGCATTTTTCATTTCTATGTCTGCCCCATATTATGCTTAATGAGAGCTTCGAATCAGTTGGAAACAAAGTTTTAGAACAAGACGGAGCATTTTTTTTTCTCAGTCAAAACATGGCCCAAGAGGAATCACCCATTAGACTCCGTTCAACTTTTAGTTTTCCGGACTTAAAAAGGAAGGTTGGCTTGTTACCAATGCATTTTATTTATAAATCTATATTTTAAAAAAGTAAAAGTAACTTTTTGGTTATATTAATTGACCAGAGGTGTGTTTCGTTAAACAGGTGGCCCTTACCCCCCTTTAAATCCAAGGCGATGAAGTGATAGGAAAAATGTCAGAAAATAAGGTGTTCAATTACTGAGTATCAAGAAATAGTTGTTTTTCTTTCTTCTTTTTTTTGGCATTTTCCCAAATACTACATCTTCACTTTTTTAATAACTTAAAAAAAATCGTTTTATGTCCGTCTGTCTCTGCCCAGAATGCAGGGCGGTCCACTCACCCAACAGCTGACCAACGAGACCGTTTCTAATGGAGGACTCTTGGGAGCTGAAGTATTTTGTCACACTTACAGACATTTACAAACAATTTTGTCGTGCTGATTTGTTGGCTTTGACGTCATCCAGGCCAGGTCATTTTCATTTATACTTTGGTTCCACATTAAGTGGAGCTGTCAAATTTAGTTAGCATGGCCGGATCTGGAGGTCTGAAGGTCCTGGGGCAATTAAGAAGCAGATGCCACTAATTAATTTCCGAATACTGTTTTTTTCCCCTTCAATTATTGTACAAATTTATTTGTAACAAAAATATTATTTCAACATAGAATGAAGTAATTGATTGAAAACTAAAGGATCGCGTTAACGAATGGAATTGTGCACGTTTTTTTTGTTTCTAATATGCAGGTCTCTCTCTCCTGTCGAGTTCCCTTCCCTAAATCTGTTTGTAAGATTATTCGGTTGTGACTTTGAGCCATTAGAATATTCAATGTTAAACTTTAAAAAAAATATTTTTTTTTGGAGAAGGAAATTGATAAAAAACTTTTATAAGACAGATAAAAAAAAGAACTTATTAAAGAAATTTAGGTGTGGCTTGGAGTACGAGATGCATTTTAAAAACAACATTATGTAGGTTAAATCTCTTCCGCCGTTACAAAAAAAAATGTCAAACTAGGGATGATGGGATACGATCACGTGATTCAAATGTTATCATAGTGCAACCAATTCCGCCCCCGCCCCTATATAATGTAAACAGAGATTCAAGAGAAAGAAAGCACTAGAAGAGGAGTGAGAACTTCTTCTCCACTTGGGACGCGGTGTTTTGACAAATCTGTTGGAGAAACTGGCATGGCGATACCAACCCGGGGGCTGTACTAGCCACAGTGCGAAACTGCAAGAGGCACTACCTGTAATATGTAACCAAGAGCTACGCTACCTGTGGAGTTGATGAGGGAAAAAAGACAATCTCCTACTCCCTAGCCCTTGATGTTGGCCCCCAGGAATGTTAATGGTGCCGTTCAGTCAAATGTTTTTGTCTCTCTCGTTCGCGTGCAATTTTCTTTATTCTAAACGCCGCTGCGGAATATTGATGGCTGCGTCTACAATCGCCTGTCGCCCGACATTAGTCTTGTCTGTCACAGGGTAATACAATCTGACACGGCAAGACGTATGTCAGTGTGTCAGACAGAGTCGTGCGTTTTAATTTTCTGCTCTTCTTTAAATCAGTGGTCCTCAAACTACATCACACAGTCCCAGAGTTTTGCATCACTGAAACAAGGTGAGAGATTCACGATGTCAAAATTATGACACACGCACACAGCTGAAAAGGCACAGATTTAAACTCATCATTATTAGAGCACTCACGAGAAAATGCGCATGCGCAGGCCTTGATAGATTAGTACTAATTTGCGATATCAATGTGTGAAAAATAATGTCTTAAAAGTGTTCTTTTACATGTTGTGCTTGCTCCTACACCACTCTTGCTTGAAGCTACAGTATATCAACCGAGTACGCATAGTTTCTTAACCTTACAATCATAAAGTAACTGTAAAAAAACATTTTGTTTAGAGTTTTCTAAGCGCCTGTCTCTCCTTTCACTACCCTCGATTTCAGAGCATTAGTGAGTCTAGTAGAATAAGTTTACTGGGTGTTAAACCCTAATGCATTACACAGTGGCGTAGCAAGGGATTCGGGGCCTCGGTGACTTGTCCTCCTGAGCGGGCGCCTGCATTTTGATATTCGACACCATGACATGAGATAACGAGGTAATATTTAATGTAAATCAAATTTTGGACACTTATTTTGGGGATTGTCAAATTCGGACCCCTTGGATTTGGGCCCCCCCCCCGGTAGGCCACCGCAGAGACAGAAAGTGACAAAAGGGGGGTAATAACAGAATGGGCCGGAAGAAGGTAAATCTTAAAAATGACAACACTTTTGAAACAATGTGTGACTGCAAAGACTGACAGCTAATTGTGACAACACAAATTAACGACAGAGTATGACAACAGAGACAGCTGAGAGAGAAACTTAAGAGTGACAACCCAAGTGACATAAAAGCATATACCGACTACTGGATGAGAATATTCTAGATCTAATATCACACGCATCATTAAGATTGAAATACAAATGACTATTCGCTTGAAGACACCACAGCCTCGTTTTACCCTTTAAAATGTTTTCCCCGTGATCACCCTTGCATGTCTTAGAGAGAAAACACAACTCCCATACACATACAAGATTGTTTTCAGGTAATCATCAAAATGGTTTGTTCGTCTGCCAATAAGCCGGTGGAAGAAATCATTACAGTGTTTTCACTAGTAACAAAAGTTGAAAGCCTGCGGACGACTGCCAACAAATGACTTCACTTTCTAGACTACTCATGAACATAGCTGTTAGCGAAGTTAAGTATTGTTTCTCTTCAATTCTTCTTCACGTGGGAATCGATAGAATCGATATATTTTCTGAAGGAACATTATAAACATAAAGTTTTATTTTAGGGAAAAGTAAAAATCCCGTTTCAGACCTTGTGGTCTATAGGGCAGATAATGTAAAGGTCATCAGTTTCTGTTGCCTGCGGTTAACGAGGGTGTCATGTGGCCAGCACAACGACCAACCGCCTTTACTTTTCCCCAACTAACGTCAGGTACCCATAAGGGCTGGATGGAACCAGAGGCGCCCAAAGATCCCGAAATTAAAAATCCCATTCTTTTACCAGGATTCGAACCCTGGACCCCCGGTTCGGAAGCCAAGCGCTTGAACACTCAAAGACCGCACCTCCTTTTCTTTTAGGTGAATTCTTAAAATAGATATTTAAAAAATAATACGTCCACTTTAAAACATTCTAATCAGCTTTAATAAAAGTTTCTCGAGACCTACTACTGCATATTTCTAATATTTTTTTCTTGGGTTTCTATTAGCAATGGCGTAGCAAGGGATTTTGGGGCCCGGGGGGACTTGGCCTCTTTGGCATTTTGACATTTGTCATCATGATACTTAATAAATGTACTTAATAAATATATAAGTCTAATGTGTGGAATACGTGCAACATGGTTACTAATGTCCATAACAATAGGAATGGTAAGATAACATGGCAGTGGCTTAATCGGTCACTCATTTGGGGGCCTCCCTTAAGTGGAAGCCCGGGGAATTTTTCAAATTTGGACCCCCCCTTCCTCTCACCCTAGCTACGCCACTGCTTAGTAGATAAAAGAAAGTACAATACCTCGATATTGTACACACTTTTGCTGTTTGGAAACGATGTATTCGATTTCGTTCGACGAATTACGTTTATAAATAAACCCAAGTAAGTTAAAAATAAAAAGTGGCGTAATCGATTTCACTGTTAGTTAAAACTTCAAAGAAGTTAAAATTCTTTCAAATTGCATTTCAAGTAGAGTAGCTAGGAATATCAAGGTTTAATTGCCTATGTCTACAGAGCTTCCAAAATGAAGGACCAAGTTTGTTAGAAAACCAATTCAATGATTTCTCTCATTCTCTTCTCCCTTCCCCCCCCCCCCTATCGCCGGGAGCTGTCAGAGTTAAATTAAGCATTGCTCATTTGTTCCGTCTCCAAGCCAACCCACTCCCCGCGGATGAGTTTCCCACTCGCGTCTGCTAGCTAACACCTGAGTACATCAGGCGAATCTCTTCTAGTACTCACTCCGAGAAGGGAGGTTGTCAAAAATTCACGCCTCACCAATTTCAAACATCCTCCTATCTTTTCTCTTCTTTACTTAGAATTATAAATCTTATATATGATTGTAAACAGTGTTTTAAATTTGTTTTTAAAAGCTGAATATAACATCGTTTTAACAGTTTTAACATAGGTTAAATACATTAACTACAACATTCTATATTAGACTAAGAGACAAAACTCGTAGGTGATGCGTTAAGGTCGATTTCTTCAGTGTAACAATAGTTGGTAAGTTCACAGTCTTGTACCGCATACAAGTCATTAGTAAGGTAATGATTTTTTGACTCACTCCCTTTACACTAGCAACATAGACGTTACTTAATAAGCGGGCTAGTGGGTTAACTTATCCCTTTAATGAATGGGGCTTATTTGCCCGTCAGAGAGATGACCAATTTACCCTCTACAAAATACAGAGTAGGCTTACTTGCCCGTCAGAGAGTGGACGGACCCATTTACCCGTTAGAGAATACAGAGTAGGCTTGCTTGCTTTCAGAAAGCAGACTTACTTGCACTTCATCTATTGGGCTTACATTCCCCTCAGAGCCTGTGCTTGCTTATCCTCCCAGAATGAAGGCTTCCTTGCACACCAGAGAGTAGGCTTATCTCCCGTCATATATCAGGAAATGGGATTTCTTGACAGTCAGAGAGTAGGCTTATTAGCGGAATCGTCCACAAGGTAGTCAACATATTTTATCAAAATTGCTGAATTATCAAGTGAGCGTTTAGTCCAAGGTACTTCATTTCAAGAGTAAACCTGAGACAACGAGACCTTCTTCTCTAGTGCCATTAGAGCATGAAACAGGTTGACTCACACTGATAGGAACACCCAATGACTGAACAGAGGTTTGGTGTAGTGGCAGTATGAACGTCTAGATTGACCTGTGCATACGTGTAGAACGTCTGTTGTGTATAAGATAATAAACGTCCTAGATTGAAATCGTGAAAAACGAATTCTTTACAAAACGCTACAAACTTTTCTTTTATATCAGATGAGTTTTTTTTTTTAGAAGATAGAGAATTTCACAGAACAATTATCTCGTTTAAGTACAGGATAATCCCCCTTTTTTTCTATGAAATAAAAAACACCCAACAACTTTGGTTTCTTCTGATAATGACCCTCAACAATCGGATTACTGACAGGCGCTCAGCCTCGAACTTTGAAGGTCCATAGACGAATCCTGAACAACTCGCTAATGATCCACTGCTCTCAGGGGAAATACAGTTCAACGTCTTCGCGGTGCTCTTAAAGATCTCAAAGCTTTGGTCGTTGGGAGTAGGAGTGATGGTCACCGCAAACTATTCCCCGGGACTAAAGAGTACACTAAAGGATCAACAGTTCCAGGCATTAGCTATAAATAGAATAAAGGGGAAATAACTTGCAATGTTGCTATTATAGAAAGTAGAGATGTGAAAATAATCAAATTTCAGAGGAATTAACGGGATTTAGAAAGCTGAGAAAAAAAGTTTCTATTCTAGTTCAAGTCATACAGTTAACAGAAAGTTGTTTTTTTTTCCTCTTTTAATTGAATACCATAGTATGACATCTTCTATTTAAAGAATGTTGGTCTCCCTCGACAGTTTCAGACTGTTGCTGGGTAACAAGGGAGGCTAATACGTTCATCGAGCTCTCTAATACTGAAAGTACGAAAGTTTCTTTAACACATTAAAAGGAAAATTAAACTAATTAATGAAACCAGAAACAATACATAAACTGTACATATTTAATTTATTTATTCTACTAGTTATTAACTTCATACTTGTAGAATTCTGAAGAAGTGCGCACTGCTCTGGAGATCTTTGGGCTGAGTATATCTTTAATCATTATTGTATTTTGTATCTTATGATTAATGAGTAGATTGCCCCACTCCCCACCCTCTAGTGCCGCCTTTGCTTGACTAGAGTGACTAGCAAAGCCACTTACATGGTTGCATCAGCACCCTTGACTCCTCAAGCCATTTCTACATTCACAATAAATGTTTGTCAATAATCTGGGACGATGGTCGCAAATCTCTTATTTAGACACCAAATGTTAATCAAGGAAGGCGGCCGCTAGACAGATAAATCATTACCACACATAACAGCACAGAGCTCAAGGGCAAAGGAGAGTGGGTAGGATAAGTGATTCGTTAACTTACGTTGCTATAGTGAAAGTACTTTGCAGCAAAATGTTTTGCACATATCACACAGAGCTTTTATAAGGTGTGGGAGTTTTAAGAAACTCGGTTTCGTTGTCTTGTAAAGGTTTGTGTAGGAGAGTACAATAATTTGATGACGTCATGTACTTACTACACAAAACGCCATTGTACTTCTTTTTTTTTTGTGGCTAACTGTAGATCTTAAACTTGAATTGAAGCAAAGCGCTTATTACGTAAGTCACGGGTTGAAACCTCGCCAGTTGCATTTCTGCTAATTCTTCCTTTATTTATATATATTTTTTAATGATGTTAAAGATCTTTGCTCTAATGTGACTTTTAAATCTTAAAATGTAAGTTGCCGACAGTCTGGTAAGACGCGCACCCAAAATGTTCTGTTGGTATCTATTTCAGCACAGAATACCAAACGCCTGATAGCTTACAAAATTGAGACATCTACTTTGGTGGATCCCATCAAATTTAGAAAATGCCTTTTGATGAAACGAGAATTTTGTTTTTCCATTATTTGTATCTCTAGGGCAGTATTTCTTAATGCTCTTTAAATTTATTATTTCTAGTGTAAGCTAAATAACTCGGTAAATATTACCAATAGAGTGGCTCGGCCACGTTCGCAGAATGCCAGTAGGTAGACTACCACAAGATATACTGTATGGCGATCTTATTGAATGCAGGAGAGCCGCTGGTCGCCCACTTTTACGGTATACAGATGTGCGCAAACGTGACATGACGCTATTTAAAATCGACACTAGCAGCTGGGAAATAGTAGCACTGGATAGATCCACATGGAAAGAGCGCATAAGAGAAGGGTCTCGGATTGCAGATGCCATACACAACAGAAGCAGAAAGAAGGCTGAAAATGCAGCTCCGCCAGTTGATTTTATATGCCCAACCTGCAACCGCAGCTGTGTATCAAAGATTGGCCTCTTTAGCCACACAAGAAGTTGCAAAGGGAAAAGATCGTCTCACGAGACGTAAAATTCCACAGAGACCAATATACACACTAGAAGTTATCTTAAATATATTCTTTCAGGCCTCCTAAATAGTCCACTTTATCACTACCCCCCCCCTCTCCAATCATAGTTTTAGTGCATCAGTTTGAGATCCACTACATTAGAGTATACATTTAATGCTTCACACTGGCTGAGTGGTAAAGCTCTTGGCTTCCTAACAGGAGGCCCGGGGTACCTAATGGGTACCTGACATTACTTGGGGAAAAGTAAAGGCGGTTCGTATTTGTGCAGGGCCGGATTTAAGGTAGGGGAAAGAGCTTCCGAAAAAGAGAAAAATATATCGTAATTGCGACGAGTTTAATTTTAAGTAATTTTAAATATGTACAGTTCACAGCACAGGTCCAGTGGTCAAGCTGGTAATTCATGAGCAGGTGGCAACTAAAGGCCATTTGCAAGACCTTATATAAACTTCTTAAGGGGAATCACTGTCTTTACAATAGCTCAAAAATAGTTAACTCCCCATTATGTCATATCTATCAACCCGCTTAGACAATTAGACATGCACAGTTATCAAGTAGCCTAGACAGCTTGTACCAGAAGGACAGACCCGGTGAGTTGATATTAAAAAAAAAAAAAGTTCCCCTATCAGACCTATTGGTCTATAGGGCAGATGATGTAAAGGTCATCTGATTCTGTGGCCCACGGTTAACGAGGGTGTCATGTGGCCAGCACAACGACCAACCGCCTTTACTTTTCCCCAACTAATGTCAGGTACCCATTAGAGCTGGGTGGACTCAAGGGCGCCCGAAATCCCGAAATAAAAATCCCAGCCTTCACCAGGATTTGAACCCGGAACCTCCAGTACGGAAGCCAAGCGCTTTACCGCTCAGCCACCGCGCCCTCGAGTTGATATTAGCTTTGTAACAACAATACAAATGAATAACTATGATAATATTGAGATCATTTAGAAAGAGGAACAACAAAAAAAGGAGGAAGGTAATGTATGAGTAGTTCCTGAAAAGGCAGAGAGGAAAGCCAATGCCTAGGCCATTGGACAATGTCTGACACCAGATTTGAAACAAGGAAATGGAAAAGTGAATCAGACAAAATCTCTTTGTGATTATGTATGATTCTTTAAATATTTGAATGGACTAAGACATTACATCTACTTTGTTAACATAAGATGTAGCTACACAGTGGCCTACTCATCTTAGATATCAATAATACATCACGTTTCCAGCCTAACTCATGCAGTCTACTCTTCGTCTAAGTACCATTTCGTTTGATGTCTGTTATCTAGAATTCTAGATCTAGATCTAGTATCATGCTTCGATCTCTATTCAGTTCCCCCTATTCACTTTTCTGCTTTCTTTTTTTGTATGAGAGTTATGGCCCCTATAATTTGGCTGAGATATCGTCTGCCCGAAAGGTTTCCTTATAAACGGGGAAACGAGTGGCGAGCTTTTACAGTGAAGTAAGCTGGAGGGGCACGCGAGTGCAGCCTGCCTGTAGATTCTACTGGCCACTAGAGATCCCCCTGTGCCCCCCCTTTTTCCCCCATGTCTACCTTAATCTCTCACATACAAAACTAAAAAAACATACCCTACGTTTGATGAACTGCAGCCTTTAGCCCTTTAAGAATTAATTCTGATTCTCAATATAACCCTCACCCAGTTACTTGGAAATGAGTAGTCAGGAGATTCTCGTTCGCTGCTTGCTGCTCTGATTGATGTTCAATGCAACAATTACAGAAAGTCAACAGAAACATAGTTAGGAAATGAGCTTACCTTTGAGCTCAATCAAGCTTACCCCTTGCAGGATGTTTGTACTACAAAAAGTAATATTATGATTTCGCCATTTTGGAGCAAGTCCAAAAACAAGTAATGAGTTATTTAGTTAAAAAGACATTCCCTTTATACAGCTGACCAACTTTTAAAAGACAGATTATTTTGATCTAAATCGCTAATGAATGATAGATACAAAAATAAAATCACCCCGCTCCATTACCTTTCACCTCTCCCCAGAAAAAAATAGTCCAGGTTTAAGGGAATGTATACATCTGCTCAGAGTATATGCAATTCTAATGCTAGGCTTGAAGACCAACACTTAGAAGGCGGTGCGCAAATTGTTTCTGAACTTTTATCTATTTAAATTTGTAATGAAGACATGCGGGAATATACTCTGACGCGTGTGTATGTCCTAGATAAAGCTTGCATAGACCTCCAAACCAAATTTAACTTATATTATTATACTTCAAAAAAAAAAATAACGGTCAAACCAGATCTATACCAGTAATTAGCTTACAATTCTGTTCCCCAATGTATATTTAAATTGTATAATTTCTAGGAAAATCTTTATAGCCGTTTACAAGAACCGTGTCCTCTTGTAGTAAAGAAAAATTAAAAACAAAAGCTATTTATAAAAAAACTATTTTTTTTTTGGTCTAAAAAATAAAATTAAAAATAAAATATCGAGATGTCTAAACTCTGTATTTAATTAAAATTCCATTAGTTTCTCTAGAGCTTTCGCTTAGAGTTTAAACTTGTATTGAGCTTGTCAAAGTCAAATTGGAAGGGAAAAACCGTCTCTGTGCTAATGTCCATAAAAGTTAATATGTTTTTAAGAGTCCTTGAAACTTCGAGATAATGACACGCGCAGACAGGAACAATTTACTTGCTTTCTAAATTCGTTGACTACACACACACGCACACACACAGTAAGCCACTCAATTACTCAATAACACTCACGCAAAATAGTCAGCGTCGTAATTTAGTTTAAGTCTTAAGGCTCAAATGGAATGATTTCTGATGTCAACACACAGACAGACATGGAACTTTCGCCAAGCAATTTTTTTTTAGCGTGAGAGAGAGAGAGAGAGAGAAAGAAAGCTAGGTTCAAATCAAGAGAAGATTGTCGATGCGTGAATGCTTAAAGTAATGTCAACTGTTAATCAAGACGGTCTCACTCTGTAGGATGGTAGAAGCTCTCCTTCAAAATGTCTTATTTCAAAGTCAAAATTGGTTTGTGTCATTGAGGTGTGGAAAGTAGTTTCTAGAGTAGTGATACTTAAAAATATTGATGACCTTTTTTTTTATTGGCTATTTACTTAGTTCTGTCCCAAGTTAATGAAATGCAAGTTCTAATCTCTGAGTAACATTTTGGTAAGCTTTTCTATCTCTCTTACTTTAAATGCCAACCATCTGGTGTAATGTACAAATTGTAACACAAAGTTCCATATGGATAATAATGATTCTTATTACTTTTATTGTTATCAGATGTTGAGCTTTCAGATTTTCAGCCACTTTTTTTTTCAATTAGCGTATGCTTCATTCCACCAACGATAGTTGTTCAAAGTACAATAAGTCTTTTTCCAAGCACATAAAACTCACGTCAACAATACTATTTGTAATTGGGCTGAGAACTACTTATATATGTATTTTATCCTATTGTGATTTGATTTCAAAAAATTGGCCTTCCAGAGAATACAATATGCTGACAAAATGTGTCTCTGTCACCCGAGGCCTTGAACTCAAATGTTTCTGTCGCTACTGCTCAAGAGTGGGGAACGCCAGCAGCAAGACAACTTCTATTGTTTATTCATGAAGTTTGTCATAAGCTCATCTAACCCTATGCCATAATCTCACCCCATCGCGGAGATTGTTTGATGCTCAAAGCGAATGAGAAAAAAATAACAACTAGCGAAGTGTTCGGAATTGATACCAAGGACCAACATCATTGCCTGAATCGCTGTAGGGCAGGGGAGCAGAGGAGAGTGTGTTTTTAAATGTTTCAAGATTACATTGAGAAATAATATTCTAATGTGCCTAGGGTGACAGTGTCTCTCCAGGTAGCTGATAATTACCACCTTTACATCACTGTCCATCGCTAGACAAAGAGGAAAGACTATGAAGGAGTTGAGATCGACACCCGGCTCTGTGATCTTTTACTCCAATATTTAGTATATTGTCTACGTCAGTGTCTACGTCAGTGTCTACGTCAGTGTCTATGTCAGTGTTGTCCCAAACTGTGTTTCGCGTGACCCCAGTGTTCCGTTAGGCTTGAATAGATGTTCCACGGACTACTGGAATAATTAAGTAGTAGGCCACCACGGGAATGGACCTCTCTAAAAATAAGCATAGTAGAATAGTACTCCGCTAAATACTCAGAATCTAAGAGGGCAGTGCAAAGTGTTCCATTAAGGAAAAAGTTTGGCAAACACTGATCTAGGTCGTTAACATTGAAATAGATTTTCTTAGACATATTAAGACATTATTCTTGGTAATAAGGGACGTGCTGGTTGGTACAGCGCATGGCTTCCAAACCGAGACGTCTTGGGTTCAAATCACGGTGTGCACTGGGATTTAGAAATTTTGGAATTTTTTTATCTATCCTGTGTCCAACAAACTCAAACTCTAGCTGACAACTGTTGGAAAAAGTAAACGCGGTTGGTCGTTGTGCTGGTCACATTGCACCAAGGTTAACCGTCCGATATAGAAACATATAACATTTAGCTCATCTGTCCCATGGATCAAAAGACCTGAATATGGTACTCTACCTTGCTATTTTTGATAATCATTATAATTCTGGCACAGTTAATGTTCGAAATTCGTCCTTTTTGCTAAACAATATAAAACTACAGTTAATATTTAAGACATCTGATATCTGAATTCCAGAAGCTGTACCACTCCAAGAGATTTACAATAACTGTGTTACATTTAAGATAAATGGATGGAGAAAGTTCGCGCCATCCGTCTTCGTGGCTGGACAACACATGGACAGATTGAAACAGCTCTTCTGTGTTCACTCCGTCTTGACCTATCAATGTCCCAGATCTATGTCTACATCATACATTCAACTTTATCTTAGTTAGCCATCGAGTTGTCAGACTGGCCATTTGACACAAGTATCAAACCTCTGTAAAAATGTTTTCCGAAATCAAGCATTTGGACATAATGAGTTGTATACCATTTTGTCAATAATGGCTTGGTGTACAGTCCGGACTTGGATCCATTAACAAGTTTGTCTTGTGTGATATTGTCATTTAAATGTGAACTATAAACCAGTTGTTATTTTATTATTTTGAGAAGCAATGAAATCGTAGGTTAAACATCTCCTTTCTGACATTTTATTGAAGGCGTCTACAATGATACGCTGTTCTATGGGCGTTTCTTTTACACAGTGCCAACTATTTCTATAATATACGCAGTTCTATAGGCTACATTATACTTTTTTATAGACTGCCAACGAGGCGCGGTGGCTGAGTGGTAGAGCGCTTGGCTTCCGAACCTGAAGTACTGGGTTCGAATCCTGATGAAGACTGGGATTTTAAATTTCAGGATCTTCGGGCGCCTCTGAGTCCTCTAATGGGTACCTGGCGATAGCTGGGGAAAAGTAGAGGCAGTTTGTCGTTGTGCTGGCCATATGACACCCGCGTTAACAGTGGGCCACAGAAACAGTTGATCTTTACATCATCTGCTCTATAGATCGCAAGGTCTGAATGGGGGACTATGCTTACTATTTTACAGATGAGTTTATATGGAACAGTAAGAGAGGAAAGCGGAAAACCAATGTATGCAGACATACTATCTTGATAGGAATACTTCCAAAGACATTTATAAAACTTTACTTTAAGACAAATAAACGCATAGAAGATATCAAATAATACTAACAAACAAGCCAAAGAGTTCACAGATTAAATTGTGTGTGTGTGACCAAAAAAAAAGCTGCTTTAAAAGCCTGTCATTCAAAGTGTATTTTCCATTTTAATTCTACTAGTTGTCTCCCCTCTAGAGAATTACCCAAATCAAATGACGTCCCTTGTCTTCCTCCGTAAGTAGCTTCTGTCTTCTTCTTTTATTCCTCAACTAAACCTGGCGAGGGTTAGGGTTAGGGCTAAGTATAGTGGACAGAACTAAAGACTTGTACTTGATCAGGAACCAATTCATTGTGAGAGAAAGTAATTCTT
>JADKLZ010022691.1:0-13375 GCA_021533235.1 Biomphalaria straminea | reverse complement strand
AGTGCAAATTACAGCCACGTCTTACGTTTCAGTGCAAATTACAGCCACGACGTACGATGTAGTGCAAATTACAGCTACGATTTCCAATGTAGTACAAATAACGGCCACATTTCAACAAGTATATTTTCTTGTATTTTTTACATTAATTTCTTTTTTGTTATGATATCTGCGTTCGTATAATATCATCATTAAACCTTTGTCCCCTACATAAGTTCAGTCATTCTAAAGTTGACACTAGAAAGCTGAATAAGAAAAAGGGGACCGATTTCTTAGCTCACATTTTGACTTTTGTTTTATTCATTGTTTTTGTTTGTTTCTTCTTTAACTCTTTATTTTCTTCTTGTTACAATTAATTATTCGCCATTCCATCCATCTGTCTATTGCTTCGTCAGTCTATAATTAAGTTAGTCTGTTTGATTAATGCGACCCCCCCCCACCCGGGGGGGGGCCAATAGATTGAAAATAAGTTCATAATGAACCTGTATTCAAATAATAGACGTTATTATCTTCATCAAATTATTGTCCCATATAGATCCTTACAGCCATTTGTTTGCTTCTGAAAGTGTATGTGTATGTATGTGGATGCATGCGTGTGTGTATGAGGATGCCTGTGTGTGTGTGTATGAAGGTGCCTGTGTGTGCCTACAGCTTAGAATAAATACAATTATGAAAAAGATAGAAAAACAAAATATCCAATCAAGTTTCCGAAACAATAAAAAACTTCACTTAGCGATTTCCAATCTGATCCGAATTTTCTCAGAATGATGTAATTTTGGGGCAAGGGGGTGAACTAGCACTGGTTTATTAATGTAGAAGATAGAAGTTATTTCCCTTCGCAATCATTACACGCTCCTGAAGGGGAAGAAACTGGAGCTCTAGATAGAGACGATAATAAGGAGCTCTCCTAAGGGGAAAGAACCGGAGAAAAAAAAAGAACTCAAGGAGACCTTGACGTCTCTACGCCACGAGTAAGACGGACGTAAAAATGACGCAAGTATTGACGCTTCTAATCGATATGGCAATGACTACTATCGTTCCTGGAATGGAAGAATCAACGGTATAAGAAAATATTGCATTTCACTGCCTTAATTATTTCCCTTTCACCCAATGGTCTTACATTTTTATGTAACTTGACCAGGGTGCGGTGGCTGGGTGGTTAAGCTTTTGGCTTCTGAATCTGGGGTCCTGGGTTCCAATCTCGGTGAAGACTGGGAATTTAAATTTTGGGAATTTTTAGGGCGCCCTTGAGTTCACCCAACTTTAATGGGTACCTGACGTTAGTTGGGGAAAGTAAAGGCGGTTGGTCGTTGTGCTGGCCACGTGACACTCTGCTCGTAAACCCCTTGGCCATAGAAACAGTTGATCTTTTCATCTTCAGCTCCATCATAGCACCTCAACTATCTGTCTTTAAATTGTTCTAAGCTGACGTTTCTGACGATTGGACCCACTCAGTGGATCTACGTGTGTATCGATACTAATCAATCCTACTTTGTCTGGGACCTTACAGCTCTACAAAATGATTTTATTTTTCCACTTACCAAGTACAATCACTAAGCCGATACTTTCTTGTAATCAATCATCTAAAGTCCGGGAAAAAAGAAGTTTATTGAACCGCCTTGTGACGCTGAAGTCTGGCTTTTCTCCAGTTTCATATTTCTTTTAATCTGAATATTTCAAGATTCTTTTTTGTTTCAGGGATCTTATTATTTTGTATTTCTTTTAAATGATGTCTTGGCCTATGAACACATTCAGGATTTAAAAAATCGAACTGAGGTTTTAGCTTATGAAATATCGATGGAGATCGACAACTCTGTTGGGTCGTTGTTAAAGATCGAATTTAAAGCTTCAGAGCGGTTTAGTTTCGAGTTAAAAACAAAGGCCGGCTCAAATCACTTCAGAGCCCTTGGTTCTAGTCTCGAGAGATATCATCAATCTAAACTTTCAAGACAGTTTTAGTTTGGTCCTGTCAATTTCCAATGTTAGCAGGCCAGGGGTAAACAAGCGTTTAGAATTCTGGGAAATTGAGATTTTTATGTTTGTTTTGCTTGTAGACCTAGTTCTAAAGTCTTGGCAATGAATTCTTGATGGAAGTATAGAGACAAGTTTCAGAACTATTACAATTTCGTTGTGTGGCTTTTGAAAACACTCTTTACACTTTCTAACACAAAGGTTCTCAATTTTTTTTTTATCCGCGAAGCACTTTCCTTAGCCAAAACCTGCCTACAGCTACATGTTTATTATATAATTTACAAATGTAACAAAACATTGTTGAAGGAGTGTTGAAGTTACAAAAAAATAAAATTTTCAAACTAATGACTTGGCTAGACGTGGTGAGATTTCAACAGTGTATTTAGATTATGTCCGGCTCAATGCTTTAAAATAGCAACCGCAAATGTCTTCGGGCACACATTTTGTGTCATTTTCTTTGATTTGATGAGAATCATTACGGTAATGAATCCGCGTACTACCAAAATAAGATGACGGGAAATCAACAACTTCTGTACAATGACAATGAAGGATGTGTGTATTGTTTTGATTTTTTTTAACCAGTCTTTGTGATATCCTTATTCAAAATATCTGATCGGATAAACTGGCTTTTAATAAAGAAATTTTTTTAACTGTAAAAAATTGACATCTTTCTAAGGATCCCCCTACAGTCGTCCCTCGGACCCTTGATTTGAGAACCACTGTCCTAACATATATAAAATATAGCATGAAACAAAGCAATTAAAAAAAAGGGAGTTAAGGAAGTATTTTACCGAAATAAATAATTGTCTCCCCTGATATTGATACGCACTGATATGTGAAAGCTAACGATATTAAATATATCAATCAGTATGTTATTGAAGATTGTTTTATTCGACTATTGTGATTGTGCTGAGCGCACAATCTTTAAATAAAAGAACTAACTAAGATACTGGGTATTGAAATAATAAATACTTATCAAACTATGATACTTGAGAAGCAAGAATAACACAACTAGTTACGGTGTATGCATCTATGAAATGCAGTCTGATTTAAATACTGCCGAATCCTTAAATCTTCTAAGGTCTTATACCCTTATCCCCTTTTATATAAAACAAAAATTATTAAAGTACCACTAATCTAATAGCAAATTGGTTAATTTTTTTGATTGATTCATGTGTTTTCTTCGACTATAAATACAAGCGCAAAATTTCAACTTGATTCCGGAATGGAAAGTGTGAGAAAAAAGAATTCACCCAGACAGACACACGGACAGACACACGGACAGACACACGGACAGACACACGGACAGTCTGTGTTGATATAAGCTTTGTAAAAAACACTTTTGCAATAGAAGTGTAATGTGGCTGTTATAACAGAGTAAATATTTTTATCATTTGGATTTTTGTTTTTGGTTACGACTTTATAATTATTTTTTTTTGTATTGAAACGACGAGCGACATATTGTCCTGGCTGATTTAATTATTGTTTGGAATAAGAGCCGGAATATTTTTTCTTCTAGCGACGGGACATGCATTTTTCATTTCTATGTCTGCCCCATATTATGCTTAATGAGAGCTTCGAATCAGTTGGAAACAAAGTTTTAGAACAAGACTGAGCATTTGTTTTCTCAGTCAAAACATGGCCCAAGAGGAATCACCCTTTAGATTCCGTTAAACTTTTAGTTTTCCGGACTTAAAAAGGAAGGTTGGCTTGTTACCAATGCATTTTATTTATAAATCTATATTTTAAAAAAGTAAAAGTAACTTTTTGGTTATATTAACTCACCAGAGGTGTTTCGTTAAACAGGTGGCCCGTACCTCCCCTTTAAATCCAAGGCGATGAAGTGATAGGAAAAATGTCAGAAAATAAGGTGTTCAATGACTGAGTATCAAGAAATAGTTGTTTTTCTTTCTTTTTTTTTTGGCATTTTCCCAAATACTATATCTTCACTTTTTTAATAACTTAAAAAAAATCGTTTTATGTCCGTCTGTCTGTGCCCAGAATGCAGGGCGGTCCACTCACCTAACAGCTGACCAACGAGACCGTTTCTAATGGAGGACTCTTGGGTGCTGAAGTATTTTGTCACACTTACAGACATTTACAAACAATTTTGTCGTGCTGATTTGTTGGCTTTGACGTCATCCAGGCCAGGTCATTTTCATTTATACTTTGGTTCCACATTAAGTGGAGCCGTCAAACTTAGTAAGCATGGCCGGATCTGGAGGTCTGAAGGTCCTGGGGCAATTAAGAAGCAGATGCCTCTAATTAATTTCCGAATACTGTATTTTTTTCCCTTCAATTATAGTACACATTTATTTGTAACAAAAATATTATTTCAACATAGAATGAAGTAATTGATTGAAAACTAAACGATCGCGTTAACGAATGGAATTGGGCAAGTTTTTTTGTTTCTAATATGCAGGTCTCTCTCTCCTGTCGAGTTCCCTTCCCTAAATCTGTTTGTAAGATTATTCGGTTGTGACTTCGACACGTCTTTGAGCCATTAGAATCTTCAATGTTAAACTTTAACAAAAATATTTTTTTTTCGAGAAGGAAATTGATAAAAAAACTTTTATAAGACAGATAAAAAAAAAAAACTTATTAAAGAAATTTAGGTGTGGCTTGGAGTACGAGATGCATTTTAAAAACAACATTATGTAGGTTAAATCTCTTCCGCCGTTACAAAAAAAATGTCAAACTAGGGATGATGGTATACGATCACGTGATTCAAATGTTATCATAGTGCAACCAATTCCGCCCCCGCCCCTATATAATGTAAACAGAGCTTCAAGAGAAAGAAAGCACTAGAAGAGGAGTGAGAACTTCTTCTCCACTTGGGACGCGGTGTTTTGACAAATCTGTTAGAGAAACTGGCATGGCGATACCAACCCCGGGGGCTGTACTAGCCACAGTGCGAAACTGCAAGAGGCACTACCTGTAATATGTAACCAAGAGCTACGCTACCTGTGGAGTTGATGAGGGAAAAAAAGACAATCTCCTACTCCCTAGCCCTTGATGTTGGCCCCCAGGAATGTTAATGGTGCCGTTCAGTCAAATGTTTTTGTCTCTCTCGTTCGCGTGCAATTTTCTTTATTCTAAACGCCGCTGCGGAATATTGATGGCTGCGTCTACAATCGCCTGTCGCCCGACATTAGTCTTGTCTGTCACAGGGTAATACAATCTGACACGGCAAGACGTATGTCAGTGTGTCAGACAGAGTCGTGCGTTTTAATTTTCTGCTCTTCTTTAAATCAGTGGTCCTCAAACTACATCACACAATCCCAGAGTTTTGCATCACTGAAACAAGGTGAGAGATTCACGATGTCAAAATTATGACACACGCACACAGCTGAAAAGGCACAGATTTAAACTCATCATTATTAGAGCACTCACGAGAAAATGCGCATGCGCAGGCCTTGATAGATTAGTACTAATTTGCGATATCAATGTGTGAAAAATAATGTCTTAAAAGTGTTCTTTTACATGTTGTGCTTGCTCCTACACCACTCTTGCTTGAAGCTACAGTATATCAACCGAGTACGCATAGTTTCTTAACCTTACAATCATAAAGTAACTGTAAAAAAACATTTTGTTTAGAGTTTTCTAAGCGCCTGTCTCTCCTTTCACTACCCTCGATTTCAGAGCATTAGTGAGTCTAGTAGAATAAGTTTACTGGGTGTTAAACCCTAATGCATTACACAGTGGCGTAGCAAGGGATTCGGGGCCTCGGTGACTTGTCCTCCTGAGCGGGCGCCTGCATTTTGATATTCGACACCATGACATGAGATAACGAGGTAATATTTAATGTAAATCAAATTTTGGACACTTATTTTGGGGATTGTCAAATTCGGACCCCTTGGATTTCCCCCCCCCCCCCCAGCTAAGCCACAGCAGACACAGAAAGTGACAAAAGAGTGTAATAACAGAATGTGACGGTAGAGAGTGACATCTCAAAATGACAACACTTTTGAAACAATGTGTGACTGCAAAGACTGACAGCTAATTGTGACAACACAAATTAACGACAGAGTATGACAACAGAGACAGCTGAGAGAGAAACTTAAGAGTGACAACCCAAGTGACATAAAAGCATATACCGACTACTGGATGAGAATATTCTAGATCTAATATCACACGCATCATTAAGATTGAAATACAAATGACTATTCGCTTGAAGACACCACAGCCTCGTTTTGCCCTTTAAAATGTTTTCCCCGTGATCACTCTTGCATGTCTTAGAGAGAAAACACAACTCCCATACACATACAAGATTGTTTTCAGGTAATCATCAAAATGGTTTGTTCGTCTGCCAATAAGCCGGTGGAAGAAATCATTACAGTGTTTTCACTAGTAACAAAAGTTGAAAGCCTGCGGACGACTGCCAACAAATGACTTCACTTTCTAGACTACTCGTGAACATAGCTGTTAGCGAAGTTAAGTATTGTTTCTCTTCAATTCTTCTTCACGTGGGAATCGATAGAATCGATATATTTTCTGAAGGAACATTATAAACATAAAGTTTTATTTTAGGGAAAAGTAAAAATCCCGTTTCAGACCTTGTGGTCTATAGGGCAGATAATGTAAAGGTCATCACTTTCTGTGGCCTGCGGTTAACGAGGATGTCATATGGCCAGCACAACGACCAACCGCCTTTACTTTTCCCCAACTAACGTCAGGTACCCCATAAGGGCTGGATGGAACCAGAGGCGCCCAAAGATCCCGAAATTAAAAATCCCAGTCTTTTACCAGGATTCGAACCCTGGACCCCCGGTTCGGAAGCCAAGCGCTTGAACACTCAGAGACCGCACCTACTTTTCTTTTAGGTGAATTCTTAAAATAGATATTTAAAAAATAATACGTCGACTTTAAAACATTCTAATCAGCTTAAAAAAAAAGTTTCTCGAGAACTACTACTGCATATTTCTAATATTTTTTTCTTGGGTTCCTATTAGCAGTGGCGTAGCAAGGGATTTTGGGGCCCGGGGGGGACTTGGCCTCTTTACGGGCCTCTGCATTTTGACATTTGTCATCATGATACTCAATAAATGTACTTAATATATAAGTCTAATGTGTGCAATACGTGCAACATGGTTACTAATTTCCATAACAATATGAATGGTAAGATAACATGGCAGTGGCTTAATCGGACACTCATTTGGGAGTCTCCCTTAAGTGGAAGCCCGGGGAATTTTTCAAATTTGGACCCCCCTTCCTCTCACCCTAGCTACGCCACTGCTTAGTAGATAAAAGAAAGTACAATACCTGTTTGGAAACGATGTATTCGATTTCGTTCGACGAATTACGTTTATAAATAACCCCAAGTAAGTTAAAAAAAAAAAGTGGCGTAATCGATTTCACTGTTAGTTAAAACTTCAAAGAAGTTAAAATTCTTTCAAATTGCATTTCAAGTAGAGTAGCTAGGAATATCAAGGTTTAATTGCCTATGTCTACAGAGCTTCCAAAATGAAGGACCAAGTTTGTTAGAAAACCAATTCAATGATTTCTCTCATTCTCTTCTCCCTTCCCCCCCCCCCCTATCGCCGGGAGCTGTCAGAGTTAAATTAAGCATTGCTCATTTGTTCCGTCTCCAAGCCAACCCACTCCCCGCGGATGAGTTTCCCACTCGCGTCTGCTAGCTAACACCTGAGTACATCAGGCGAATCTCTTCTAGTACTCACTCCGAGAAGGGAGGTTGTCAAAAATTCACGCCTCACCAATTTCAAACATCCCCCTTTCTTTTTTCTTCTTTACTTAGAATTATAAATCTTATATATGATTGTAAACAGTGTTTTAAATTTGTTTTTAAAAGCTGAATATAACATAGTTTTAACAGTTTTAACATATGTTAAATACATTAACCACAACATTCTACATTAGACTAAGAGACAAAACTCGTAGGTGATGCGTTAAGGTCGATTTCTGCAGTGTAACAATAGTTGGTAAGTTCACAGTCTTGTACCGCATACAAGTCATTAGTAAGGTAATGATTTTTTGACTAACTCCCTTTACACTAGCAACATAAACGTTACTTAATACGCGGGCTAGTGGGTTTACTTATCCCTTTAATGAATGGGGCTTATTTGCCCGTCAGAGAGTGCACCAATTTACCCTCTTCAAAATACAGAGTAGGCTTACTTGCCCGTCAGAGAGTGGACGGACCCATTTACCCGTTAGAGAATACAGAGTAGGCTTGCCTGCTTTCAGAAAGCAGACTTACTTGCACTTCATCTATTGGGCTTACATACCCCTCAGAGCCTGTGCTTGCTTATCCTCCCAGAATGAAGGCTTCCTTGCACATCAGAGAGTAGGCTTATCTCCCGTCATATATCAGGAAATGGGATTTCTTGACAGTCAGAGAGTAGGCTTATTAGCGGAATCGTCCACAAGGTAGTCAACATATTTTATCAAAATTGCTGATTTATCAAGTGACCATTTAGTCCAATGTACTTCATTTCAAGAGCAACCCTGAGACCACGAGACCTTCTTCTCTAGTGCCATTAGAGCATGAAACAGGTTGACTCACACAGATAGGAACACCCAATGACTCAACAGAGTTTTGGTGTAGTGGCAATATGAACGACTAGATTGACCTGTGGATACGTGTAGGATGTAATTTTCTTCACTTTTGAAAGAACGTCTGTAGTGTATAAGATAATAAACGTCCTAGATTGAACTCGTCAAAAACAAATTCTTTACAAAACGCTGCAAACTTTTTTTTTTATATCAGATGAGTTTTTTTTTTAGAAGATAGAGAATTTCACAGAACAATTATCTCGTTTAAGTACAGGATAATCCCCCTTTTTTTCTATTAAAAAAAACACCCAACAACTTTGGTTTCTTCTGATAATGACCCTCAACAATCGGATTACTCACAGGCGCTCAGCCTCGAACTTTGAAGGTCCATAGACGAATCCTGAACAACTCGCTAATGATCCACTGCTCTCAGGGGAAATACAGTTCAACGTCTTCGCGGTGCTCTTAAAGATCTCAAAGCTTTAGTCGTTGGGAGTAGGAGTGATGGTCACCGCAAACTATTCCCCCGGACTAAAGAGTACACTAAAGGATCAACAGTTCCTCGCATTAGCTATAAATAGAATAAAGGGGAAATAACTTGCAATGTTGCTATTATAGAAAGTAGAGATGTGAAAATAATCAAATTTCAAAGGAATTAACGGGATTTAGAAAGCTTGAGAAAAAAAAAGTTTCTATTCTAGTTCAAGTCATACAGTTAACAGAAAGTTGTTTTTTTTTCCTCTTTTAATTGAATACCATAGTATGACATCTTCTATTTAAAGAATGATGGTCTCCCTCGACAGTTTCAGACTGTTGCTGGGTAACAAGGGAGGCTAATACGTTCATCGAACTTTATAATACTGAAAGTACGAAAGTTTCTTTAACACATTAAAAGGAAAATTAAACTAATTAAAGGAAACCAGAAACAATACATAAACTGTACATATTTAATTTATTTATTCTATTAGTTATTAGTTTCAGAACATAGAATACACGGAAGAAGTGCGCACTGCTCTGGAGATCTTTGGGCTGAGTATATCTTTAATCATTATTGTATTTTGTATCTTATGATTAATGAGTAGATTGCCCCACTCCCCACCCTCTAGTGCCGCCTTTGCTTGACTAGAGTGACTAGCAAAGCCACTTACATGGTTGCATCAGCACCCTTGACTCCTCAAGCCATTTCTACATTCACAATAAATGTTTGTCAATATTTTCTGGGACGATGGTCGCAAATCTCCTATTTAGACACCAAATGTTAATCAAGGAAGGCGGCCGCTAGACAGATAAATCATTACCACACATAACAGCACAGCGCTCTAGGGCAAAGGAGAGTGGGTAGGATAAGTGATTCGTTAACTTACGTTGCTATAGTGAAAGTACTTTGCAGTAAAAAGTTTTGCACATATCACACAGAGCTTTTATAAGGTGTGGGAGTTTTAAGAAACTCGGTTTCGTTGTCTTGTAAAGGTTTGTGTAGGAGAGTACAATAATTTGATGACGTCATGTACTTACTACACAAAACGCCATTGTACTTCTTTTTTTGTGTGGCTAACTGTAGATCTTAAACGACTTGAATTGAAGCAAAGCGCCTATTACGTATGTCACGGGTTGAAACCTTGCCAGTTGCATTTCTGCTAATTCTTCCTTTATTTATATTTTTTTTAATGATGTTAAAGATCTTTGCTCTAATGTGACTTTTTAATCTTAAAATGTAAGTTGCCGACAGTCTGGTAAGACACGCACCCAAAATGTTCTGTTGGTATCTATTTCAGCACAGAATAACAAAAATCTGATAGCTTACAAAGTAGAGACATCTACTTTGGTGGATCCCATCAAATTTAGAAAATGCCTTTTGATGAAACGAGAATTTTGTTTTTCCATTATTTGTATCTCTAGGGCAGTATTTCTTAATGCTCTTTAAATGTATTATTTCCAGTGTAAGCTAAATAACTCGGTAAATATTACCAATATACACACTAGAAGTTATCTTAAATATATTTTTTTCAGGCATCCTAAATCGTCTACTTTATCACTACCTCCCTCTCCAATCATAGATTTAGTGCATCAGTTTGAGATCCACTACATTAGAGTATACATTTAATGTTTCACACTGGCTGAGTGGTAAAGCTCTTGGCCAGGGTTCGAATCCTGGTGAATATTTTTTTTTTACTTTCGGGAGCTTTAGAGTCCACCCAGCTCTAATGGGTACCTGACATTAGTTGGGGAAAAGTAAAGGCGGTTCGTATTTGTGCAGGGCCGGATTTAAGGTAGGGGAAAGAGATTCCATAAAAGAGAAACATATATCGTAATTGCGACGAGTTTAATTTTAAGTAATTTTAAATATGTACAGTTCACAGCACAGGTCCAGTGGTCAAGCTGGTAACTCGTGAGCAAGTGGCAACTAAATGCCCTTTGCAAGACCTTATATTAACTTCTTAAGGGGAATCACTGTCTTTACAATAGCTCAAAAATAGTTAACTCCCCATTATGTCATATCTATCAACTGGCTTAGACAATTAGACATGCAAAGTTATCAAGTAGCCTAGACAGCTTGTACCAGAAGGACAGACCCGGTGAGTTGATATTAGCTTTGTAACAACAATACACATGAATAACTATGATAATATTGAGATCATTTAGAAAGAGGAACAACAAAAAAGGGGAGGAAGGTAATGTATGAGTAGTTCCTGAAATGGCAGAGAAGAAGGCCAATGCCTAGGCCATTGGACAATGTCTGACAGCAGATTTGAAACAAGGAAATGGAATAGTGAATCAGACAAAATCTCTTTGTGATTATGTATGATTATTTAAATATTTGAATGGACTAAGACATTACATCTACCTTGTTAACATAAGATGTAGCTACACAATGGCCTACTAATCTTAGATATCAATAATACATCACGTTTCCAGCCTAACTCATGCAGTCTACTCTTCGTCTAAGTACCATTTCGTTTGATGTCTGTTATCTAGAATTCTAGATCTAGATCTAGCATCATGCTTGGATCTCTATTCAGTTCCCCCTATTCACTTTTCTGCTTTCTTTTTTTGTATGAGAGTTATGGCCCCTATAATTTGGCTGAGATATCGTCTGCCCGAGAGGTTTCCTTATAAACGGGGAAACGAGTGGCGAGCTTTTACAGTGAAGTAAGATGGAAGGGCACGCGAGTGCAGCCTGCCTGTAGATTCTACTGGCCACTAGAGATCACCCTGTGCCCCCCCCCTTTTTCCCCCATGTCTACCTTAATCTCTCACATACAAAACTAAAAAAAAACATACCCTACGTTTGACGAACTGCAGCCTTTAGCCCTTTAAGAATTAATTCTGATTCTCAATATAACCCTCACCCAGTTACTTGGAAATGAGTAGTCAGGAGATTCTCGTTCGCTGCTTGCTGCTCTGATTGATGTTCAATGCAACAATTACAGAAAGTCAACAGAAACATAGTTAGGAAATGAGCTTACCTTTGAGCTCAATCAAGCTTACCCCTTGCAGGATGTTTGTACTACAAAAAGTAATATTATGATTTCGCCATTTTGGAGCAAGTCCAAAAACAAGTAATGAGTTATTTAGTTAAAAAGACATTCCCTTTATACAGCTGACCAACTTTTAAAAGACAGATTATTTTGATCTAAATCGCTAATGAATGATAGATACAAAAATAAAATCACCCCGCTCCATTACCTTTCACCTCTCCCCAGAAAAAAATAGTCCAGGTTTAAGGGAATGTATACATCTGCTCAGAGTATATGCAATTCTAATGCTAGGCTTGAAGACCAACACTTAGAAGGCGGTGCGCAAATTGTTTCTGAACTTTTATCTATTTAAATTTGTAATGAAGACATGCGGGAATATACTCTGACGCGTGTGTATGTCCTAGATAAAGCTTGCATAGACCTCCAAACCAAATTTAACTTATATTATTATACTTCAAAAAAAAAAATAACGGTCAAACCAGATCTATACCAGTAATTAGCTTACAATTCTGTTCCCCAATGTATATTTAAATTGTATAATTTCTAGGAAAATCTTTATAGCCGTTTACAAGAACCGTGTCCTCTTGTAGTAAAGAAAAATTAAAAACAAAAGCTATTTATAAAAAAACTATTTTTTTTTTGGTCTAAAAAATAAAATTAAAAATAAAATATCGAGATGTCTAAACTCTGTATTTAATTAAAATTCCATTAGTTTCTCTAGAGCTTTCGCTTAGAGTTTAAACTTGTATTGAGCTTGTCAAAGTCAAATTGGAAGGGAAAAACCGTCTCTGTGCTAATGTCCATAAAAGTTAATATGTTTTTAAGAGTCCTTGAAACTTCGAGATAATGACACGCGCAGACAGGAACAATTTACTTGCTTTCTAAATTCGTTGACTACACACACACGCACACACACAGTAAGCCACTCAATTACTCAATAACACTCACGCAAAATAGTCAGCGTCGTAATTTAGTTTAAGTCTTAAGGCTCAAATGGAATGATTTCTGATGTCAACACACAGACAGACATGGAACTTTCGCCAAGCAATTTTTTTTTAGCGTGAGAGAGAGAGAGAGAGAGAAAGAAAGCTAGGTTCAAATCAAGAGAAGATTGTCGATGCGTGAATGCTTAAAGTAATGTCAACTGTTAATCAAGACGGTCTCACTCTGTAGGATGGTAGAAGCTCTCCTTCAAAATGTCTTATTTCAAAGTCAAAATTAGTTTGTGTCATTGAGGTGTGGAAAGTAGTTTCTAGAGTAGTGATACTTAAAAATATTGATGACCTTTTTTTTATTGGCTATTTACTTAGTTCTGTCCCAAGTTAATGAAATGCAAGTTCTAATCTCTGAGTAACATTTTGGTAAGCTTCTCTCTCTCTCTCTCTCTCTCTCTCTCTCTCTCTCTCTCTCTCTCT
>JADKLZ010022670.1:0-17816 GCA_021533235.1 Biomphalaria straminea | reverse complement strand
GGGCACGTACACGTCACGCTAAAACAGTGTCTATGTGTGTTCGTTTAAGTATTTGTCTTCCTAGCACACATCTCCAATTACCTGACTATAACACCACGCTCTAGCTTAGTACGGGGCAAACTACTATCCGAGTGTGGCCCGCGGAGAAGCTTCATTCGGCACATCAGATATTTTGTAATAATAATAAATTAAATTACAATGTTCATTCATAATGGAAAAACAAAGAAAAACAAAACAAACTAACAAAAAAATATCTTTCTAAAATCACCTTTCTAAATACTCTCTGATACTATCACTTTGAATGAGATGGGTATACGGTAAAGGGGTAGAGGAACGGGATACCTGGTGGATTGTATCACAATTATGTTTTAAAAACATTTACAAAACAAAGGAAAGGGGGAGGGGCGACCTGAATTTGAACTTGTGGCTCACATCTCCTACTGCCGACGTGCTAACCACTCTGCCAGTGAGGCTCTTATGACTAAAGAAGATTTTATAGTTATATATTCCTTGTTTCAATTTAGAGCGGCGACAAAAAATGGAGACTAATTCAGATTATCATCATTTAACGTCTCGAGAGACGATCTTTCCCCCTTGCTACCTCTTGTGTGACTAAAGAGGCCAATCCATTATACACAGCTGCGATTGCAGGTTGGGCATATGTAATCACCAGGCGCCGTTGCATTTTCACCCTTCTTTTTGCTACTGTTGTGTATGGCATATGCAATCCAAGACCCCTCCTGTATGCTCTCTCTCCAAGTGGATCTATCTTGTGCCACCTCTTCCCAGCTGCCAGTGTCGATCTTGAAGAGCTTCATGTCGCATTTGCATACATCCGTATAACGTAAAAGTGGGCGACCAGCGGCTCTTCTGCCTTCTATTAGATCGCCATACAGAATATCTTGTGGGAGTCGACCTACTGGCATTCTACGAACTTGGCCAAGCCAGCCAAGGCGTCTGCTGCTGATAACAGAGCGGATGTCCTGGCACCCTGCTCTATTATACTACCACATCAATCATGTACAATTTCTTTCCCTTGTTGGAGATAGTAAACAAAAAAAAAACTAATTACCAATAGTCAATTATCTAATTGGTTTCTTATCCATTGATTCTTGTTGTCAGGGAAAAGAAATAATTGTATAAATTTCAGCTTGATCCGAGATTTGGACAAATAACATGTACAAACATTTGACCAGACAGATAGTGTTCTGTTGTCACAGATTAATAAACTACTGTAGACTTTACAATTAAACAATAAATAATATAACGAGACTTGTCTTCATAAAGGTAGACATTAGAGAACTCTTTTATTTCCGCTCATTCTTTTGCGTTCACTTAAAAACATAGACAACAAACAATGACGTAATATCATATATTAGCACATCCTTCCTTTTAAAGTTCTAGGGTCTACTGATATCTAGAAGGAATCTTAACAACTCGGCCACTTCTGGTTGTTTTGACTGGCACGACAAGTTCTCTAGACGTTGGTTTATAACTGACTGTTTCGGTTGTTCTAACAGTTTGTTGTTCATTGTCTTCGTCAGTATCATAGTACCCAGAGACATGGGTGCCCGCAGGATTTTTCGTAGGGGGGTGCAAGTACTAGCGGATCCAGAACTTTGGAAGGGGGGGGGCGATATTTTTCCAAACCGTAACTCTAACGCCCAGTAAACGCTAACCCTATGCATAATCGTGCGTTCAGCATGCATATATATATATATAAAAAAGAAGTGTTTCTCAAACTTCGTCGGAAAGAAAAAAAAACCCAGTCATATTGAGGACTTTCTCATGATAGCTTAGGGTCTGGGTGAGCGCCAGAAGCCTCCTTATAAGCCCCAACGCCAAAAAAGGTTTTCTTGCACTTTTCACTGCAGAAACGCATTCCCCTGATATCTACAGCTTATTCGTCAATTGGGTACGAGGCGAAGCCCGACGCCAATAGCGTTTTCTTGCATTTTTCACTGCAGAAACACCTTCTCCTGACATCTACAGCTCATTGTTCGTAAATGGGGTTCGTGGCGAAGCCCGACGCCATATGCGTTTTCTTGCACTTTTCACTGCAGAAACGCATTCCCCTGACGTCTGCAGCTTTATTCGTCCTATTTTTGTAACTTTGTTTTGTAACAGAACTATAATTCAAAGTTCTAAACAAAAAATTTCGGAAATGGTAGGGAAAATAAAGTGTACCAATTAGATTCCACTCTAATTTTTTTTTTTTTTTTTTTTTTTTTTTTTTTTTGCATTTTTAGGATTCAAATATAAATTTTGAGCTATAGTCCCACATTTTTTTTTAACAAGAAAAATATCAGATTGAGTAAAATGAGCACCAACGCACTCGGGACAGTTGCTGAAAAAGAATGCAGCCGTAACAGTGCAGCTTTGGCCAAGTAGTTTGTTCTTGTCAAGACTGTACAATGACGTTAGACACATGCAGCACGTCACTCTGAACAACAATTACTAAACCAATGAAGTCGAATACAATCGAATACAATCGCAATCAACAAACCGAACACTCATAGACATCTGCTCAGTGCCTGAGATACCTGCAGTTTCATCACTAAATACCCAGAGAATGCAAATAATTCATGATGCTACAATTCGTATTTTTTGGTCTATTCCAGATGCCAGTGCTCAGTTGAACCAAATCAACGTTTTGACCTCGACGATTGCATATGAAGAACTTTCTTTTATCTCTTCTATTGTAAACTGGTGGGCATGTTAACCTGCTATTTTTTCGAGCGATGGCACCAACCGGAACTCCGCAAGACTCTTTTGTTCAAAGAAAATATAACATTTATCACATCGAAAGATAATTGGCAAATTAATTAATTAGACCTGAACTAAATATTTTTCCCTTTGCAACTTCTTGTGTGACTAAAGAGGCTAATCCTTTGTACTTTTACACTTCTTTCTACTACTATTATGAATGACATCTGCAACCCAGGACTTTCATTTAATGCTCTCTCTTTATTTTGATCACCACTTTTCCCAAGCTGTTTAGTGCCGATTTTGAAGAGCTTTATGTCGCGTGTGCATACATCAGTATAGTTTAGCAGTGGATGCCCAGCGGATCTCTTGCCTTCTGTTAAATCAACATTCAGAATGTCTTGTGAAAGTCGATCTTGTGGCATTCAAAATAACAATAGCTATGTGCAAATGAGAACAAATCTTAGCGACTAACATGCTTTAGACATCCTTTATAGTGCAAAGAATTCCAAGACTATAGTAAAACTTACATGGTCGGACATAAACTATAGATTGGCTTATTCTAGTAACAATAATAGCGTATCTTTACAACTATACTTCAGTGGAAACACTAATTGTTAAGTTACTACACTTTATAATAGTCCAATAATAGGCCTTTCCTTTAGATTTACACTTAGAAGATGATGCGCACAATTTTCCTGAACATAATTTATTTAACTCTTGAATCAATAATGCATGGGGGTAGGGGGGATACATGGAGGTGCACTTGCACCCCCTGGATTCTGACTAAATTTCATCTCATCTCAGCCTGTGGTCCCTACTGGGGCATAGGCCACCAACCAGCTTTCTACATCTACGTAATAAAAAACACATCTGGATGATGTATTTCATTATAAAATATTAAAACAAAAATTGGCTACAATGTGGCTACTCACAATTTAGAGGCACGCACGTACATGATTGGCCATCCATTCCATACGCCTGGGCTAATCTACTACTACATTAACCAATGGAAGCACTACATGTTATATACATGCTACTTAGAAGTTAATTGATTTGGTGGTGCGAAAAAATTACTAAAATTTGGCTACTCAGAATCCAGGGGGGTGCACCTGCACCCCCTTGCACCCCCCTGTGGGCGCCCATGCCCAGAGATGTCTTCATCATACCTCTTGTTTAAAAGCCGTTGGTTTCTTCTGTAGGTTTTTCCATCATTTGTCTTTATGATATAAGATCTGGGTGATGGATGTTTCTTAATGACGACAGCTTTCTGCCATGTTTGTCCTAGACGCACTCTCACCTTCTCTCCGACAGAATAATCTTTAGGCAGTCTTGCTTTTGCATCGTATTTTACTTTGCTTTTCATCTGTCGTTCGTTGAGTAATTTCTCTGCATTTTTAGCTATCGATGGTTCAAATAGTTTGGGATCAGTTGGAATTATGTCCCTGAGTCTTCTACTCATCAGCAGTTGTGATGGTGAATACGGCAGTCCACTTATTGGAGTATTTCTATACTCGAGCATAGCGAGATATGGATCTTTCCCACTTTTGTATGCTTTGTTGAATATCTGCTTTACGATACCAACATACACCTCACTTTGACCATTTGATTGAGGGTACCTGGGACTTGATGTAGTTATTTTGAAATTCCATTCAGAAGCAAACTCTCTATATTGATAACTGTTGAATGGCATATTGTCGCTCACTATTTCTTCTGGTATGCCATGTCTAGCAAAAATTCCTTTCAATGCCCTGATAACACATTCTGCTGTTTTGTTATCCAGTCGTTTTATTTCAGGGTATTTTGAGAAATAGTCCACAACTAGCAAATAATCATTATTTCGCCATTCAAACAAATCTGTCATAACCTTTTTCCATGGTCTGTCTGGTACACCTTGAGGTAGCAATTTTTCCTTTACATTGTTTCTTTTTAACAGTTTAACATCAGCTTCAGTTTTGCGACGAATTTCTTTTATCTTCTGATTACTTCCGGGAAACTTTCCTGTTGCGCCATAATTTTTCTTAATCATGTCCTCATCTGGTCTCGATTGCTCCTGAGCATTTACTAGTTTATTATCTTCATGCAATTGAGAACCTGACTTTGTTCTGCAAGTTGTTGTTAGTTGATTTCTCGGCATCAACTCTTGTGGTACTTCATTTTGTCGCTTGACATCATGTACTTCGACGTTTTTCTTTGCTTCGATTAGTCCTAAAGCAATAGATGTCTTCATACCAAGAACTGGGTTTATTTCTTTCTTGATCACATACAGATCATCTTTGACTTCCACATCGTCGACTTTAAATGTGACCGATGCAACTCCCTTCAGTTCTAGTGCTTCATCCCCTAATGCTCGTAGGGTAATATTTGACTGTTTTAACTGACTATCAGTTTCTAAAGTGTTCCACGTTGACTCTGATACCACATTGGCTTGTGCTCCTGTGTCAATCTTCATTTTGACTATCTTTCCCATAATATTGACATCAACCATCCAAACTCTGACATTGTTGTCAGTGCCAATTGCCTCAAACCATAACTCATTTCTTTGGCTTGCTTGACTTTCATCTTCCAGTAAATCAACAGCCTTGGAATATTTCGAACGACATTTTGCAGCGAAATGATTTTTCTTTTTACATTTTCGACATGTCTGTCCGAATGCTGGGTAATTGTGTTTTCCATGCGATCTACCACAAGATCTGCAATCTTTTATGGTACTTGTAACATGGTTCCTTGCCATACTCTCGTGTGAGTTTTTAACTGGCATTCTGTCTTCTGTCCTCTTTACTTTACTAGCAGCATCTATTTGTAGTCCTTTCATATCCACTTTCATATCCATCATTTGGTTCGGTGTATGCTCGTCAGCACGAATGATGCTTGCTGCTTTTTCTAAAGTTAAGTCTACGTCTCTCAGAAGTTTCTCTCTCACTCGATCCGACTGTATGCCACATACCAATCGATCTTATGAGTTCCTCACGAAGGTTGTCAAACTTACATTCTTTAGACAAATTCTTTAAATCTGTATAGTACTGTTCAAACGTTTCACCATCCTTCTGACTTCTTGTGAAGAATTTAAATCTGTCATAAACAGTGTTGAATTTAGGCATAAAATGATTCTGAAACCTTTCAATGAGTTTGTCTACAGTCTCATCTTCAATTACTTCAAAAGTATTGTAGATGTCTCAAGCGGGTTCACCGATCAGGTGTAGCAATAAAGCTTTCTTTACTGGTTCGGGCTTCGTGTTCCTTTCAGTGGCAACCATAAACAGTTCAAAACTTTGCCTCCATTTTTTCCATCTTTCAGATAGATTACCGTCTAGTGACAACGGTTTAGGAGGATCGAATAATTCCATTATTTGTAGAGCGTATAGATTCTAGATTCTATGTCTAGATGTCTAGATCTAAAACAATTCAATAACGTTGAATATGAACTAGTCTAGTGATATGATACCACGGCCACTTGATACAAATACAATGTACTTAAAAGCAATTTAGAAGCCAATACCTTCCAGATCTGTCACAAGATCTGACACAAGATCACAAGATCTGACTCTTCTGACACCAGATCACAAGATCTGACCCTTCTGACACCAGATTACAAGATCGGACCCTTCTGACACCATGTTCTGTTGTCACAGATTAATAAACTACTGTAGACTTTACAATTAAACAATAAACAATAAATAATATAACGAGACTTGTCTTCATAAAGGTAGACATTATAGAACTCTTTTATTTCCGCTCATTCTTTTGCGTTCACTTAAAAACATAGACAACAAACAATGACGTAATATCATATATTAGCACAGATAGAAAGATTTTACATAAGCTTTGTAAAAATAGTTTAGATGTTTTGACCTAATTAAGTAAAGGTATGAAACTCAGTTTCTTTGATCACATGCCATCACATTTCATCTGTTGAATATTTCGTAGATGGAACAAAGGCAACCAACTGTTGCCTAAACCAGTAAGGAGGGGCTCGATAAACTCTTAATTCAAATACATGCAGCCTTTCAGCTATAACCAAAACTTGGGAACGGCTTCTCCCCTTAGTCTGGCGGACCGTTGGGGCACCAAGCAAGACTTGTAGACCGTCCTTCTCTATTCCTCTGTATCCTTTGCCCTGATTAGAACTTCTTTCTATGGCAGGCCCGTCCATTCTTTAATGTTGTCTTCCCATCGCTTTCTCTGTCTGCCTCTTCTTCTTTTTCCTGGTACTGTTTCCTGGAGGAAGGTCTTTGTGAGCCCCGTAGAACTTGTTATATGGACATAGATTTTTATCTTTCGTTTTTTTCACAGTAGTTAGCAGGTCATCATGGGGTCCGATCGCTGCAGTAACCCTGCCTCTAATCTCCTGGTTTGTGACGTGGTCTTTAAATGTGATGCCTAGGATTCTTTTGTAGCATCTCATTTCCATTGCTAGGATCCTCCTCACTAGTTCTGCAGTCAGGGTCCAAGACTCGCAAGCATAGAGAAATGTAGCCATGATCAGGGAGCACATCAATCTGATTTTGGTGCCGAGGGCTAAGCCTTTGTCTTTCCATATTATTTTAAGTTTAGAAAGGGCTGTTGTGGACTGTGCTATTCGGACCAGTAGTTCGGGTTTTGTTCCCTCATTCGAGACAATAGCTCCGAGGTATTTGAAGCTGCTAACGCTAGTTAGCTTTTCATCTCCGATACTGATGGCCCTTGTAAAGCTCTGTTGGCTATTGGTCATAATTTTTAGCGGCCCCCGTAAGGGGAAAAGCCGCTATTAGGTTTTTGCAAAATGTCCGTCTGTCCGTCTGTCACACTCAGGGCGCCAAAACTAGAAGAGATACGAAAAATATTTTTTCACCATTAAATGCGGCTTGAAAAGTTTAGGTGCAAAGGCTACTTTTAGTTTTCTAAAAGCAAACCGTTTAATTTATAAAATAGATTATGCAAGCGATTTTTTAATAACAAAACACCTATTCTGAAACAATTACGTAAATGTAAGGGAGGAAATGTTACTAGAAAAATGCTCTTGTCATATAGATATCACGCACATTTTTTAAAATGACTTTCTGTCCGTCTGTCCGTCTGTCAGACTCAGAGCGCCAAAACTAGAAGAGATACGAAAAATATTATTTCACCATCAAATGCTGCTTGAAAAGTTTAGGTGCAACGGCTACTTTTAGTTTTCTAAAAGCAAACCGTTTAATTTATAAAATTAATTATGCAAGCGATTTTTTAATAACAAAACACCAATTCTAAAACAATTACGTAAATGTAAGGGAGGAAATGTTACTATAGGAAATGCTCTCAGCATGTAGATATCACGCACATTTTTTTAAATGAACTTTTAGCAGCGGCTTTCGTGTACTAGCGTAAAGCCCGGAAATGACATGATTCTAAACTAATTTCTTAAATTTAAAAAAAAATCAGATTTTTTTTAAAAATTGTTTAGTGCCCCCATTAGAATGAAACAAGCATATTTTTGTGCGTTTTGTCTGTTGATTGGTCTGTCCGTCACGGTTAGAAAAAAACACTAAAGGCTTTTGAAAATTTGATTTAACCTTTACTTTTCTTTCAGAAATATTGCGATAGTTTAAGGATGGGAGCATACAGGAATTGAGCCAGGGACTTAGAAGGAACATCCGAAACATCTTGCGAATATGTGGATCTGACAGGGATCCGACTCCGACGGGGGCCGCCTCTGTTTTAATAGTGTATCACACAAACTCTCTTTGTAATCATGTTTTTTCTGCATTTATTTGCATGCCGTATGCTGCGGAAGTCTTGTCAATGCACATCACGTACTCATGTTCTGAATATACGCTTACCCAAAATTTGGACCAACTTAAAGTGCTCTCCTTAACTTAATTTCTACAGCATGTTGGACATTCGTTGTGGAGGTAGAGAAGAAAGGAAGCGAGAGAGAGAGAGAGTAAAGAGAATGGAAAGAAGAGAACGGGAGAAAGGGAATGAGAAAGACAGAAAGCTGAAGAAAAGAGAAAGGATTGTGAAAGAATGGAAAACGAGAGTGAGAGAGAGAGAGGATGTTATTAATAATCACAATAAATAAGATGTGTTTCTTTATATTTTTTTACACTCCAGATAACAGAGACCAGTCATGAGATTCAAGTATTGAAAAATTACGACATAACGAGATTCTACCGACGATCTGAACCACAGAACTCAATCATGAAACTCAAGTGTTTAAAATTACGACGTAACGCCATCGTAATGACAATCTTCGGCCTAAATCTCATCTGCTTCATGTTCATCTGTCTTGAGAATGTGAAATTCTTTCAGCTGCAAATTCTGAGCGAGAAACTGTCACCCCCAGCCACTCTTACATCCGTTCCAACCACAACCGCCACTATGAACCCAACCCTGGTTGGTAAGCTAGAGAAGATCAAGGTCGACCTCAACGACTCTCAGCTGACTAAAGAAAGAATGTTCCCTGAGCGGAATATCGGCAGGTACGTCATGCTGGACCCTTACCTCTGCAAACGAGGTGTCGAGTCCCTGGACATCATTCTCATCGTGCACACGGCCCCGGACAATCTCCACAGAAGGCAGCGGATCCGGGAAACGTTCGGAAACGAGTCGTTCTTTCTGCCTTTCCGAGTCCGAGTGGCTTTCCTGCTGGGGCAAACCCAGAACAAAACGTTGGAGAGGGTGCTGTGGTTTGAGCACGTGACCTACAACGACACGGTGATGGGGGACTTCGTCGACAGCTACTACAACCTTTCGATCAAAGGCGTCATGGGATACCGCTGGGTCAGCCAGTACTGCGCGAATTCCAAATACGTCCTTAAGATAGACGATGACGTCATTCTGAACATGTTCAAGCTCCTGTACTCCTTCTACAATCACATGAGTGGGAAACGGAAGTCCATCTTCTGCAACCTGTGGTACAAAGGCACCATGCCGATCCTCCGCTCCGGGAAGTGGAAGGTCGAGTCCAACATTTTCGCAAAGTACAATACATTCCCGTTCGACTACTGCAGCGGCTTTGTGGTCATCATGACCACGGACCTCATGCATCCGATGTACGTGGCGGCGCATAATACGCCCGGGTTTTGGATCGACGACGTGTACCTGTTCGGCATGCTGCCCCACGTCGTGGGCGGCGTCACCTACTACAACTACGCCCTTAACAAAAACTTGACCCTCGATGTGAAGACCGCCATCAACTGCACAAAAGTGGAAGGGCCAAAGTGTGGCATTGTGGCAAGCGTTACACCGGACAATGATTACTGGGGGTATTGGAACCTCATCAAAAATATGTATGCCTCTGAATCTTGGCACGTGGAGAACAAAGTCGTTATATGAAGCTAGATACAATGGGGAGGTACTTCATCAGGGAGACGCCACTGCAACGAGGACGTTGAGACAATAGACCCCATTCTGTACGAATGTCGCGTTCTGCATGAAGGTCGATAGGGACAATGATTTGAGAGAGACACAACTTGTCCATGTGTGGCATTAGGGCTGTCCTTTTACGGGGGGCAAGGCGACTATAAAACTCACTGCCCGCTTCACTTGCTTTAATGGAGTAACTCTTAGAGTGGTTAGTTTCTAATGAGGTTTCTGATTCTGTACCTTATCAAGGTTAAAACAAACAAGCCTTCAACGAAAATTAGAGTGTTAAATTACGACATTCACCTGGCCTTTCATTTGTTAGCGACTTTGGTGAAACGACAATAACCTATGTAATCAAAAAAAAATAATAAAAAAAATCGGCATTTACGAGATACTTTGGAGCAAGGGGTGTGTCTGAGGGGCCTTCATGCTGCCCTTAAGGACTAAACAAATACAACTCTGCACGAGTAGTGTGTTTAACTCGTGCCCCCCCACCCTCTCGATAATTTGCAAAGCTGCCCAAGCCTCTCACCCTCACTTTCCACATATCCCGTGGCCATTTGTGTATCGCAACATTTTCATGAACATTAATTTATTCATCATCATTATCGAACTCCATTTGAGTGAGGGCTTGAGAGACTCAAAACCTCTCTTGCAAAAGCCCTGGACAGAAACCCTGCTGTCTTGCATAGTGTAAAATGTCACCATACAGGTAGAGAATTTTTGGTTTCCAAGACCTGTTGAGACGGAGATCAGCAAGTCTGGGGCAGTCAAAAGTCTTAAATAAATAGTGCCTTACATTCGGAAATTCCCGAACGCAAAGATCCTTTCAAGAACGCGATAGTCTTTTTAAAACCGATGTCGGATCTAGATCTAGACTTAATTCTCTAACTTAATTTTTTTTTTCTTTTCAACTTTTAAATTTTTTTAGTGTTTCCAAGGAACTAGTAATTAATTTTCCAACGATAGACAGAAACTATCGAATTTCTCGAAAATCGTTAGAGACGTTTTTATTTAGATCTGTGTTCAGTTTCACCCACTCGGGCTCCATGAAAGTACGAATTGAATAGAGAGGAATTTTTGTAAAACAAAACAATACCAAACAAAACAGAATAAAAAAAAAAAGCTCATGTCAGTCTTTGGATTCTCAGTCACCGGTACTTCCTGCTTAACCACACTAAAAAGCAATATATATAGTTCGTCCATCGTGGTTCGATGATGACCTGCGCCTTTCTCTTGTCCTCTGCATGGGGCTTGACCTGTTTAGGGGCCCCTAAATTTTGACATTTGACATCATATAATGGCGTAATATTTTATGTAAAAAACAAAATTCGGACACTCATTTGGGGACGCCTTTTAAGTGGGGGCCCAGGAAATTTTAAAGTTTTGACCTCCCTCCCCTAGCTACGCCACTGCTTGCAGGCCAATACAAATCTTTCAATTTTAATTTTTTTTTTTAAATGTCTTTTTATATTAGAATTCACTTTACTTCCTATCTGGATGACTTCAAGATTCATAAGTAATTATAATATATTGTAATAGTTATAATAATTTTAATTTAATGTACTTTCGGACTGTCTGTGTGTTTTTAACGAGAAATGCAGTAATTTTCAAGCAATATTTTTGTAAGATAAGTTCAACTAGTACAAACTTTATGCTTTTGTTTGTTTATGTTATGTTTGTATTACATTTTGTGTTGTTTGCTAGAAATAGATTTGGTGACGATTAGTAGTTATTCACACAGAGTGTCAGATGAAGATGAGTCATTGAACCTATAGGGGCAAGGTGGTTGAGTAATTAAGCGCTTGCCTTCCAAACCTGGGATCCTGGGTTCGAATCTAGGTCAAAACATGACTTTCGCGACTATTAGGGCGCCCCTGCTGTTCACATGGCACCCTGCTCGTTAACCTTTTTTCCAAAAAAAAAACAAAAAAAAACGGATAATCTTATCATTATCTACGCCTATAGCTAGGCAGGTCTGAATGGAGTATATAAAAAAAATAGTAGAAACTATAGTTCAGAAGCAGAAGGTTTTTCTAGATGAATAAGTGGTGTCTGTACAGAAATAACTTTATACAGATGCATGGTGTAAATTATAAAATTTGTATTTATAATTGAGGTTGTTTATAATAAATATAAATACTACGACTTGATAAGATAATTATTGGTGCTTTATAGATTATTAATACATTTCAAATGTATGATACATTTTTTTATAATGCAAAATTAGTATGAAAAGTTAATTTAAATATTTAAACCAAATTCATACGTTGTGTAGTTATATATACAGACTTGTAAGCAAACTCAGACTTAGACTTAGATCCTTCAAAGCCGTTCGGGGTGTTGGGCTGCAAGCTGTCTCCATAAAGATCTGTCCCAGACAATGTCTGAAGCCTCCTCCCAACTGGTGTCCACTGCTCTGAGGTCCTGTTGCGCAAAGTTATACGATGACGTCCCCGTTTGTGCTCTCCTCATATTGGCCTACATGTCATCGCAGCTCTTAGTATGCGTAATCCTATACTCTTAAGCGAACAATTCTTGTATATATATATATATATTTATTTATTTATTTATTTATTTATAAATTTTATTTCGAAAACGGCTCTAACGATTTTCTTTAAAATTTCAAGGTATGTGCGTATTAGTGAGAAAAAAATTCTCAACTCATTGGCCACATCGGGAAAACTCGAGTTCGACCGTTATTTCGATATGAAAATGTCTCAATTTAATTTTGGTCAGAATAATTTATGAATGAAATGGAAAATTTATGAATGAAAGTTTTCCATGACGTAAACGGGAAAAACGCTGCTTACGTCACTAGGCTTACCTTACTACAATGCAAACAAGAACGAGTTTTAAAGTATCAATGGACCTAATTAAACATTTGCGCACCATCTTATTGAAGATTTAGAAGTTTAGATCTAGGCAAGATTGATTTATTATAGAACTATGGAAGGAAAGTAATGAAATTAAATGTACCGATGTATGATTAGTTATTACCAAAACAAAGGAAATGGTGATTACACAGCTGCTCTACTGCTCCTTACTTTCTCACACTGAACAAGATATCTAGCTAGCGGTCAACGAGTTTGCTACGCTGCAGGCACTTTTGATTTAACTATAAACCTCAGTAAAAAACTTGGGGTTACCGTTAGGGCGTGGTGACGAAAGGCGCAGGAGTTTTCTGAATGGAGGGATGTGTAAGAGCAGGCCATATCTTTCCATGGGCTGTAGCACCAGTAGCAGTAGTATATAACCTTTCTTAGTATAAATTATTTAACCGAGCAAGGCTCGGCCACCTGATATTTCATTTTGTCGGAGAACATGACATTTGGTTTTTAAAAAAGTAGAATATCTGTACTTTTAAATTGTAACAAAACAATCCGATGTACTGCATATGGGTTAACTTTGTGAATATAGAAAATATATAAATTTAAGGATATGTAATGTAGAGGTTCTATTTGTTTGAACGAGATCTATGCATATTGTTCTTTTTTATATTTATATTCGAATTTAATTATTATGAATACTTTACTGTAAAATGCAATACAAATCTAAATTTACTCTTATGATTATGATGTAAGCTGCAATTTTATGTTAAATTGAATTTATAATTATTTATTGTGATAATTTAAATTGTTGGCTACTCTCTTAATAGGATTTATTGAAATACACACGGTAATCGTCGACCATACACTTCCTAATAAATGCTCCTAACCTCCGTCCAAACAAACATGGTAAAAGTAACTCAAGGTTAAAAAAACTTGTTGATAAAATGAAATATTAGGCCCTAACAAGTGGAATGCACTGGCAAAAGAAATTAGTCTGAAAAAAAAAATTAAGAAAATTTATAATGTTAATGCCAGTGATAGATAGTTGATGGATATTTATACATATTTATAGGTATTATATATATATATATATATATATATATATATATATACCCTGTATTTGGCTTCTACTTTATTATTGTATTTTATTGTTATCAAATTAGGCCTATTGTTGTTCTTTTTTTGGAAATTAAAATTTTCTTGTCTGTTTTCCTAATTGAGTTGATTTTTTCCCGACATTTTACAGGCATTTGTTCTACTCTGCTTATAAAAAGATATTTTCTACATTTACAATTTGTTTTAAAACATTGTAACGATATTATGCCAATTTTAAAATGTATGTATAATAAGCAAATAAAATCGTTAATTTTCTTATTGTTCTTCTTCATTTCATTTATCTATCATGAGTGGCAAAGCGGTTGGCTTTCGAAGCGGAGGTCATGGGCAGTGGCGTAGCTAGGGTGGGGGGAGGAGGGAGGAGAATTCCGAAATCCCCCGGGCCACCATTTGAGGGCGGCCCCCAAATGACTGTTTTTTTACATTGAAAATTTAATATTAAGCAACTGCAGAACCCCAGAAGAGGTCAAGCCCCCGGGCCCCCAAACTATTGGAAATTTCTAGCTACGCCCCTGGTCACGGGTTAGAATCCTTGTTAAGACTAGGATTCTTAATTTCGGAATTTTTTAGGGTGCCTCTGATGTCCACCCAGCTCTAATAGGTACCTGACATTAGTTTAGGAAAAAGTAAAGGTGGTTGGTCATTGTACTGGCCTCATGACAGCCTCGTTAACAGTTGGCCACATAAACAGATAAACTTTATATCGTCCTATAGATCATAAGGTATGTACGACGTGGCACCGAGCTATTGGTCTAAACTGCCCACAGGTTGTGACGTTGCAGGTCAGTATTGAGGCCTCCTATAACGAATGGTCTCGACCATACACTAAATGCTAAAATGTTTGGACAGCAGGCTATAGCACTCTTAGAGATCCAGAGTTTTCTAAAGATTATATGAATAGATACATAGATGTAATAAAACGTGACCTCAAATCAGTGAACATCAATACTGACCAGTGGGAAGACATAGCTCTAGACCGCACCAGATGGAGAGAGACAGTGACCAAGAAAGCTATGGACAGCGAAAGAGCTTGGGCCTCAGCTCTGGAAGAAAAGCGGACAACGCGGAAAATGGCCAGCTCCTCTACCACGGTAGCGAAGACCACCTTTACCTGCGATACTTGTGGACGGGAGTGTCTCTCCAAAATATGGCTCCACAGCCACACGAGGAAGTGTGCGAGATGAACCATAGTCGTTCTACGACTGAAGGAGGCCAATGAAATATGAATAGACAGGCGCAGACAAGGATGAAAATAGAAGGGGAGTGGTGGTATCAGAAAAGCAACTTTATTTTTAATCAGATTTTCGCGAAACAAATGTTAGTGAACTAAGGGGAGGACGGGTATTAATACATCGGGCAGTTTTGTATTTCTCTATGTGTCAATAGGATTGATTCGATTTCGGATTGTCATGCCAAGGTTAATCACAGTAATGTATAGGTGTAGATTGGGTACTGAGGACCCACCTTACGTGACTTAAACAATCAATTACAGTCAGAGACTAGCTCCTCTACCACTGTAGCGAAGACCACCTTTACCTGCGATACTTGTGGACGGGAGTGTCTCTCCAAAATAGGGCTCCACAGCCACACGAGGAGGAGAGTGTGATAACCATAGTCGTTCTACGACTGAAGGAGGCCAATGGAACAGTCAGAGAAGAAAAAGGGGTGGGCGAGGTTATGAATATTAAAAAGCTTCCTTTAATCTGTATAGATTAGATAGAGTCTAAATACTAATGAGTTTGTGGAATATGATACCGTTTGTGCCGGTTGAATGACATCCTTGTTTACTATTACATAGTATTGTAACTATGGACCAGGAAAAGAGGATATAGTCTAATCACTGTAATTCAGTTACCATGTGAAGACTTAAACAAGTTGTAGCTATAAATATTTTAAGAAAATGTAATAACAAAAATGATTCTTGCAATTAATTAAAGTTATAATCAGTTATATATTAAAAGTTTAAGTTTGATATTAAACAAAAATACTTTTTTTTTCAAATTTTAAAACATTTTGATCTAGAAATAAGAGTAGTTGTTTTTTTTTCTCACCTATAACTATAATTGTAAAAGGGTTGTAAAAAATATACCATAAAGCTATTTCCTCTCATTATTTCACATTTGACAACCAGGGCTACCTACTATACATGCGTACTAAGTGTACATGTTAATAGTAAGAAATTAAACGTGTTCAAACATTTGAATGGTTTTAATGTAGTGCTTATGGCCACCTGACTTTAGTTGAGGAAAGTAAAGGCACTCAGTCGATGTGCTAGCGAAAAAAACAATAACCGTCTGCAGGGGCGTAGCTAGGAATTTTCCATCGTTTGGTGGCCCGGGGGGATTGACCTCTTTAGTCTTTAGAGGCCCCTACCTCTTTTGAAATATATAATTTTTAATGTAAAATAACACTCGTTTGGGGGCCCCTCTCAAGTGGGGACTCGGGAGGATTTTCAACTTCTCCCCCCTCCTCCCCCCTCCATAGCTACGCCACTGACCGTCTGTAATAGAAAAAAATGATGACCAAAATTTGCCCAAGAAATCGGGAGTTCTACTTTAAACAAAATAAATAAAATTATTTTCATATCTTGTATAGCGGATACATCAAGGTCCCGATGTATGTAAATCGCCCATGATAAGTACAAGTTACAATACATACATTGAAATGTAAATGAATTCGCTGATTACGTTGTGAAATTAAAATAAATGTTTTTTTTTTAACTACCTCTTTTAAAGAAATACTTCTATTTGTTTGTAGACTAGGATTACAAAATAGTTTGTTTTTTTTTTCATTAGTAAAAAACATTTGATGCTTCAAAAAACATTTTTTTTTATGCTCTTTATATTACTTACATGGGCTGCGCAGTGGCTGAGTGGTTTAGAGCTTGACCTACGAACTTTGGGGTCCTAGGATTCTAAATTTTGGGATTTTTCAGAGCGCCACTGATTGTGTCTAACTCAAACGGGTACCAGACCATAGTTGGGGAAGTAAGGGCGGTTGGCCGTTGGGCTGGTCACATGACAACCTGCTTTTGCCCTAATGTTTTAACAGACTAAAGGATATTTGATGTTGAAGAGTACAGAAAGTAATGATGTGGTGAATATGATTTATTGAACATTAAATAGTTGCAAATTTTATGTATTGAGAAATGATGCATTTCCAAGCTTTCTGGTTTGTAATACAAAGCAATAATTACTGTTTAGTAATTAGTTTAATACTTCTATTTTCATTGTAGCCTCCCTTGTTTAAGCCCTTCGTTTTAAAATCTCTGCCAACTTTGTAAACAAAAATATTCTTGCGGTTTTTTTTTTGTCTTTAAGTTACAATAGTAAACACGGTACTTTAAAGTGAAACAAAGGGTTCTTGTATTTGACATAATGAACCTCATTCACCAAGCGTAAAGAAACAACATTTAGTCACGACCCACAGGTTGAGAACCCCTGTTTAGATGTTTTTTTTTTTTTTAGAAATATTTGTTCTTACAAGAAAGCACACGTCTTGTAGTTAAGTCTCCATACACTAGAACTGTAATTCCATTTTGAATGCACTCAATGTAAAAAAGTTCTGCACTGTAATGGTCAAAATATTTTTTCAACGGAAAAACTTTGATATATAATAAAACAAAGTCTTATTAACTATTGCGCTTGAAATGGCTTTTTAAACTGCTGGTATTGTTGTATAATGCAACCAGGGCCGCCGGGAGGTTTGTGGTCAGCTGCGTGCGGATTTTCTAAAGTGTCGCTCTATAATTTGAATACAATCTTTCTTTTTTTTTTTTTTTTTAGGCCATTCTTTTTCATTTTGTAACTGTGCCGTTATCTTATTCTTGCGAAATGA
>JADKLZ010022668.1:0-10498 GCA_021533235.1 Biomphalaria straminea | reverse complement strand
CTAAAGTGCACTGGATTTAGTCAAGAGTAAACATCCAACACAGATTATCTACCTTTGCATCTAACATACTTGGATTCTAAGAAACTCACCAAATATCTTATAGTCCAGTATTTTAGTTCGATGTAATGAATCCCCTTGAAAGAATTAGCTAGAACTGAGTTCACATTTTCAATAACTCCACACTGATGTCTGAATCCTTTATTTTCTTTTATTCCAAAAGAAATCTCACGTCCTCGAGACCTTGACCTTCACACTGCACGCGCTTGTCTGCACGAGCTTTTCAAACACGCAAAAAAAAAAAAAATAATCTCGCTGACAGATTTGATTGTGTCCAATTAAAACTAAAGGCTATGTTATCACGTGTGTAAGTTTCTATTTCAACGTAAAAAAAAAAATCATAATTGTTTCTTACAACGCAGTTTGATATAAATTAAGGAATATTAGGTCTACACTCTAATGACATGTGGAAATACAGAGAAATGTGATATCAATATTTTTGATGCAAATTAACATGTTACTTGTAATACTGTAATGCAAACAATATTATGGGCGTTGCCCAAGACCTAAACGTCCTGTTTGAGAGCATAGTGCTAGCTCAGACGGAGAAATTGTCATCTCTGGTTGAAATGGTTGACGGTAAAAATCAAATGGTCCAAATTGTAAAAATCTGATATTACTACCTGAAAAAAAAAAGATATTATTTCATTTCTCTCAAAACAGAATCTGGCACTCAATAGACATCGCCAAAAAATAATTAAAAGAATGACAAAGCTTTTTCCAGACCGAAACGCTTCTAGAATTTAGCGTCGTGATACATTTCTTCAACAACTTTTAGATTTTAGCATTATTGTAGCTTGACAGTTTCGCCATCTCATTTTGTTTTCTGTTCGTAGAAACTAATTTCATCAAGCCAACATTTCCTGGAAGTCCTTTTAAAATCTTCTCATTTAGAGCCAGAGCCAAGGAGGCTGTCATACTTGTGCATTATTTCATAATTATCTTGTTAAAACATCAACACATTCTTTTCAAATTGAACATCAAGATATAATGTAGCACATGAGGGTTCATAAGGTTTCTGCAGTCACAGCCAAATTTAGTTCTATTTTCGCTCGTCGCATGCAGGATGGGGCCCGTGGGACGTATAATTTGGGCATACCTGCCAATGAAAGTTTGAGATCCCCTACTAAAATCAAATGCTTTTGAGCGCCATATCACTGTAATCTTTCTGTGAGGAAGATTCTTGATTTACTCTTCCATGGGAGATACAATATGAATGTTAATCGAGATAATTTTTACCCCTCTTTTAATTGGGGGATTAGTTCAAAAATGAATAAGAAAGTTACATATCAATTATAATAGATAAAAAATGTGAATAATGGGCTCATTTAAGTTATAAAATAATGAAACTTATATATGGTGACAAGATTAGGCCTTTTCATCTCATTTAATTGTCTTGGTAAAAAGACTAGTGAACTATAACTATGATGATAAAAGACCATTCCTGCTTTATACAGTCAACCAACCTTTGAAAGAGAGTTTACTTGCTCTTAATAACAATTCATAATTCACATTTAAATACAAGTTTAAAGAACAAATCATTGTTTATTCACCCCTTAGATTGGATGCTATGCAAGTCAGAACGCTCACTCTCTTCGAACTAAACTTTACAGGGCGACCCCAAATAAACGACCTGATTTTATTTTTACATTTAATATTACGCCACTGTCATGTAATCTTGCTATACATGTGAAGTTAACAATCTTGAATGCATTGATCTAGATTTCACTGCACAGAAAGCATGATGAGAATCGATATGAATTGAGATAGTCACTTCTGCATTATTTCGCAAATAAACAACGAATTTATTTATAGCATGATTCTTAATGATTATTTTTTTTTTGGTCCAATGTTCATATTTACTGTACAAAATATAATTTAGTACCTTATTGTATTATTGATTTTCATTGTCGCAATGCAGTGGCCCTTTTAAAGTTCAAGCCCCACAGGGCCCCCAAATCCCCAGCTACGCCACTGGACCGAGACAATTTAGAGCTGTATTTCTCACTGTGGCTTAATCAATTAATCATTTTGTCTTAGAAACGGATACAGGCGGGCTGATTGGAAGGGGATGTAACTTTGGAAATTCGTAATTATGCTCCTGTAGAGTTATGTTTAGATTTATGTCCCATGAATTAGGGAGGCTAAAAATTGTCATCTCATATATTAATATTATTTGGCATTAAAAGTTGTAAATTTCTGTCTTTATAAATGACAAAATATTGAGACACTTTTAAAGTGTGTCCTATTGATAGCTTAGAAAAATATTATTATAATTATATATATATTTAATTATAAATTACAATATATTATAAAAATTCTTTTTAATTATAAAAAATGTTATAGCAATTAAGCTAATATTTTAAACTCTCATAATTTTATGAGGAACGGAGCATACACAAAAAGATATGTCACCAATTACAAGCTGTTGTGTTGACCCGATGTTGCTTTATAGCCGGTATAGGTAGCCTACATCGGTGACCGTTCATTTCATCCCCTGTCAATTCATCCTTGGTCAGTTCATTCTCGGTCATTTTATCCCAAATTTATTTTTTTTTTTACTTATTTTACATTGCTGGGATCCTCGTGAGACTTTTCAGCCAATGGACTTGTAATCAGTCCTGCCGGTCATAAGAATCTAACAAGGTGTATTAAGTAAAGTAAAAAGTTTCCCCTTCAGACCTTGCGATCTATGGGGCAGATGATGTTAAGGTCATCTGTTTCTTTGACCGAAATAAACGAGCAGGGTGTTATGTGAAAAGCACAACGACCAACCACATTTATTTTCCCCAACTAAAGTCAGGTACCCATTAGAATTGGGTGGATTCAGGAGTGCCCTAGAAATCCAGACATTCAAAATCACAGTCTTCACCGGGATTTAAACCCAGGACCTCAGTTTCGGAAGCCAAGCGCTTAACCATTTGACCACTGCGCCACTAACAAAGTGTATTGGTCTTCAATAACAGATTCATCAAATATAACATTTTATAAGTAATTAATGATTATTTTAATATCCCTTGAGTGCTTAACTTGAAAGCTAAGAAAATTTAATATAGACAAAAAAAAATAATCAAGCTCTTCTCAACAGCAACCATCAGCAGTCTTATTAACTTTGCCATCACTTGCTGATATGGTAATGCTTCACTGGCACAAAGACTTAGAATAAATAGACTAATTAAAAAAGCATCGTATGCCTCTCAAGTACAACTACCATCTCTTGAAGGACATTTACAAGAAAGATGCCTTTCCAAAATCACTCACGATTCTTAAAGACAACCTGCACCCATTAAACAACTGTTACATAAGATCTGAACGAAGTGGTCGTCTCCTTGTCATTAGGACTAAAACTTAAATTAAAAAACTCCTTTATCCCACTTTCGATCAGAGTGTTACGAGGTCAGTTGTCGTCATCGAGAAGTACATAGAAGTCAAATTTACAAAACGCTTGTTGTGAATGTGTACGTGTGTTCATTTTGTGAATGTTGTTCGAATTTTGCATCAATATTGTTTTTGTACCGTAGTTGTCAATTTTAATCAAGGTGAATTTCCATAAGATTGGATCAATAAAAATTATCTTATCTTATCTTAAGGTGAGGGTCCAATATTCGATAGGACATACTTTAAAGATGCAATACTAATATTGAAAGACTGATTCCAAGGTTTATTAATTAATAGAATAATGAAACAGCTTTCAAGTTGTGATACATTTTTTCTATCTAAAAAATAACTTAAGAACAATGTTTAAACAAAATAATATTCAAAATTGATTTAGAATAAAAGTTTATAAATTATTATATTATTTTACAGATAGATATAGAATAAGGCATAGACAAATGCAATATATAGGCGGCTACACAAAGAGAAGTTGTGGTATCTACTTTGGCATCTGTTTAACTGCTTAACTAGCTTGATTTGAATGATTTACAACAAGAATGCTGATGAGGAGGCTGAATAAGTTTCTTAAGGAACCAAGATTTTGCTGGGCTCGTCGTGAGGTCAAAACTTTTTTAGTCAACGTAAAATGCAAAAATACACAAATTAAAGACCTTCTATTTCGCATGTTTGGTGTTTTTGAAGAAATAAAAACAGCTGTTGACCTTATCGTCGAAAGCCAGAGAAGTTCAAAGGTCAATATCTTACAAGCAGCTACATTGTAGCCAACAGCTGGAGAAAACTACGGACCGAGGCAGTGGCGTAGCTAAGGTGGGGGAGAAGAGAGGGGTCCAAATTCGAAACCCTCCGGAGCCCCACTTGAGGCGGCCCCCAAATGAATGTCCTGATTGATTTTGTACATTTAATATTACGTCACTGCCAAGTAATCTTGCTATCCACGAGGAGTCCAAAATACTAGACAGCATTGATGTAGATGACGTTATAGATGACCTTTGCTGCACAGAATGCACGACGTGAAGCGCTATGAATTGAGATTTGTCACTTGTGCATTATCTCGTCAATAAACAACGGTATTATTTATTTAAAAAAAAATAGTAAAGTGTCTCTTCAGACATTGTGAACAATGGGACAGATGATGTCAAGGTCATCTGTTTCTTTGGCCAACGGTTAACGAGCAGGTTGTTATGTGGCCAGCACAACGACCAACCGCTTTTACTTTCCCCAACTAAAATTAGATAACCATTAAAGTTGGGTGGACTCAGGGGTGAAAATCTCGAAATTCAAAATCTCAGTCTTCACCGGGATTCGACTTACAGGACATCAGGTACGGAAGCGAAAGCGCTTAACCATTCGACCACTGCGCTCCCCACACCCGTATTATTCATTAAAAGAGTCTTAATGAAATTTTTTTTAGCAAATTTACATTTGTACTGTACCAATTGGAATTTATTACATTAATGTATTAATTTCATTATCTCATGTAATGCATGTCGAAATGCAGTGGCACCTGAAAAAGTCAAGCCCATCCCCAGGGCCCCTTATGCCCAGCTAAGTCAACGGACCGAGACGATTCAGAACTATAGTTCTCTTTTTGGCTTTAATATTTGGTCTTGGAGATGGATACTGACGGGTTGATTAAGAGGGGAAGTAACTTTGGAAAGTGATAATAATGCTCCTGGAGAGTTGGTGCCTGTGTAAGAACAGGATCATAGACATTAACTGTGACTTTAAGTCTTTATTCCATGAATGGAAGATATGAAAGCAGTTTCATCGCTGCGTTAGATGTTTATGGTCATTTTGTTACAGCCATTGGTCAGACAATCCGTTAGATGTTTATGGTCATTTTGTTACATCTATCTTTCAAGACAATCCGTTAGATATTTATGGTCATTTTGTTACACCCCTTGGTCAAGACAAGCCGTGAGATGGCGCTGCATAGAGTCTTTAAATGTTGACTGAAACTTTAAAAAAAAAATTAAAATTATACTTTGCCAAGTACCTAAATATTGCGTTGGTAATCGTTCTGAAAGGTATGTTTGATAAAGTATGTATAGAATGATTCTAATCGCTTAACAAATGTTGTTCATTAAATTTCTTACATAAATTCTAGCACCACCTAATTTGTATTTGTAATCGAACCTGCCAGTTAATATGATCAAAACTCTCGTGTCACAATATGTTGAAAATAAATTTGATTCAACGAACATTAATTTGCAAAATATTTCATGGGACATTATAATTTCAATTACTTTAAGAGTTTATGCATTAATCTAAATCAGTGATGCTCAACCTTATTGGCCTGCGCGCCATTTTAATTCCCAGCACTCTTGTCGTGGGCCACATCAACAAAAAGGAAGAAAAAGGGAAATAAACAATAAACCATTTTTATTAGAAACCCGTGAATCTAGTATTTACATTAATTTATTAGAAATTTATGCTAAACAACTATTAAATATTCGGCTGAATAGATGAGACGCCAAGTTCAAGTAATGTGTTGCGATGTTCTTCCATGAGACGACAATGTAACATAGGTTCTCTAACGAATAATCACTGAAGAGGTTTGTCCTCTCTAATAAAGGCTTGTAATTATTGTGATCTCCCTTAGAGATTGTTTTCGAAGATTTAGAAACGTTTTATCAAGAAACAAGGATTACAAAACAATTGTCTGCATCATCTGAAATTTGTCAAGCATGGAGTTCTAGTTTTGTAAGCTCTGTCTAAGCACTTAATGTATTTGAAGCAGTCGGATTTTAAAAACCAAGAACATTGTGTTTATCTGAACACTATCGTCACCAGATGATCCAGACTGAACAGGGTCAGTTCCATTTGACATGACAATTTTCTAATAACTACACAACCACACTTGTGGCACCATCAATAGTCGCTCGCACTAATTTCTAGAAGGGAGAAAGAGTCTCTGTGATGGTTGAAACTTCTTTGACAGTGTTTTGAAACTGTTTGTATTATCGCTAATAAATTTCAAGATTTTGAGATATGTCATGAGATTTGTCAGGGGTTACAGAAAATCGCCTCATAGTCGACTCATTTTCTTCTCTTTTAGGTAAATATTCTCATCAATCCTTAAGTCGAGGTGTTATTGTACAATCTCGTCTAAGACCAAGAATGCCACCGTATTTAATTGTTTGATGTCGTAAGTCTTTTTTATGTTCTTTAAAAAGAGCCTCTCTTTATTTGTAATAAAAAAATTTGGTACCAATAGATAAGATAAGATAAGATAATTTTATTGATCCAATCTAATGGAAAGATATTTGAACGTTTCTCTTGGGGACAGTGGATTTTCTAAACTTAATGCCGACATATTGGCGGGCCAGTTACAACTACGTCGTGGGAAGGATTTGGCCCGTATATGGGGAGTAAATTACCTAATTATTAGTCCCTTGAAATAGGGAGTATAAAAATTTTACAACTTTTAAGTTCTATTTATTGTTTTATAAATTGTGTCTCTGTTTATGGCTTAATAAATGACAGAATAATGAAATACGTTTAAAGTTTTAACTCAATATTTCATTTTTAAAACATTATTTCGTGAGTAAAAATCTTTGCCGGTGTCAACAATTGGTCAGATAGTATTTCTTTATAACTAAAAAAAATTGATTTTTAAAAGCTATCACATTTTTGTTTGGAAGAAATTTCAAATTAATAATAGTTAATTTTTCTTTAAAAATACAATGTAAATAAACTTGAGCACTTGTATGTAATACTGTGATTGTTGCGTCCTATTGTTATCACGCCTTGTTTTGAATATTTTTTTCTCATTGTTCATTTTATGAAGCCAATGCTATATTTGAAATAAACAAGGTTACATGCACAGTTTGCGTGGAAACACAAACTCAAAATCGCGCCCGAAGTGGTCCGTACAGGCAGGTAAAAAGGCAAGTTTCAAGATTTTTAGAAAGAATATCATAATGAAATTCTATCAAAGGTAAATGACAAAGAACAATGGAGAAAAAAGGTTGACAGCTCTTTTGTGGTGCCCCATCGGTCCAGCAGACCAAGGATAGGTAAAAGTGAATGTGAAGTTGGATGTGAACCTGGCCTAATAAAAAGCCTCCCGTGTTTGTTACTATCAATAATGACTAGTTTTCGAAATAGAGTATTTGTATGACAATAGTTGCTTGATTTGATTTAAAAATATAAAGTTTTCGTTTTCAGACAAGAAAATAGTAGCCGTTGCACAGTAGCTAGGGGGGGGGGGAGGAAGGGCAGAATTTGAAAACCCCAAATGAGTGTTTTTAAATTGAAAATTTAATATTAAGCAACTGCATGGGCCCCCTAAGAGGTCAAGTCCCCCCCCCCGGGACCCCAAATGATAGGAAATTTCTAACTACGCCACTGCCGTTGCATCATCAGTATTCAACAGAAACTAGGTCAAACTTGTATTTACTAACATTTTTCTGACCTTTTAAGTAACAAAAACAGTAACCGATTCATCTATAGTATTTAATCTTTGGCAGTTTCTCGCTCAATAGAAAGAACACAAAGTGAAATAAACCTGTCCTGTGTTAAATAAATTCTTTAAAAAGTTTTGATCAATCAAAAATGACTTTTGTGCTTAATAAACCGATACAGACAAAGTGATCAACAAGAGGCAAGCTGTGACAATGTTTGGAAAACGTAATGTTAAAATTTATTTCTTATCATTAAAAACAAAACAAAAACAGCCAAATCTCATGTAGCTCTGTCTATACTAAAAGTAAACAGCTAAATTTCGTATTGAACACGGACTTTTTATAAGAAGTTCCTTTGTATAGTCCAGATATATGTACAAATGTACTTCTTCATATAGAACTATAGCAACAGTAAGAAATCAACACTTTACGTAATGGACATATGTGTGTTTCGGATTGCACATATATGGTACGTGGGTTTGTTTCTTTTTTTAATACAAAAGAAACGAGAAATAGTATTAGCTTTTAAAAAATTGAATAATAACAGTTTTGTCGAAATTTTAATGCGTGACCATCAGGACTATCCCTTATAGATCTAATTGGTAATGTTGTTCCCTCTCTTCTTTTTTCCCCCCCCTATACAACATATTACAAAGTATTCATAATTTTTTAAACATTTTCTCTCCTCCCCCATTCCAGTAACTACTATCGATGGTTTATGAACATTCATAGAAAAATATGTGACGATCTGACAAAATTGTCACCTCAAACCCACTAGTATGTCTAGCCACCATTATAGTAAGACTGATATAAGCAGTTCTTGACATTCAATCAATAGAAGCCCCTGGTACATGTACTCTAGATCAAAACATGGGTTAATGTTTTAAATTGAGTTTCATGTAAATCGGAACATTTTGAGGGAGCTTGAGGGGTGCCATGTACGGGTGGGTGCGGGCCTCACGGAGCATCAAGTGATCTCAGGACAAACTTTCTCAGGGAGAGAGGTAGAGAGCGTTAGGGAGGGAGACGGAAAAAGAGTTTGTGTGTCTGTTTCTATGGTGACTGTTTGAAAAGGCTAATAAATGGTTTTCAAATGCATTGCAATTAATGTATAATATAATGTATAATAGGCTCTTGACTGAATTTATCACAAACATTGTATCTCGCATAGATATTGATGGCGAAGGGAGACACCTCAATAAATGTCAAATAAAACTTTATTCATGGATTATCTTTCTTTTTACACTTTTAATGTGGCCAATAGTTTTCGATTTTTTTTTTTTTTGTAAACGTTTGTGTACAACTCAATGGTACAAGTTTTTCTTTTGGTGTGTGTCTGAGAGGGAAAGGGGGAGGGAGTCTTGTTTTCACACAAGTTTGTGTACAAAGTAGTTCACTAGTAACTGTGGCGTATCTAGGTACAGAATAGAGCCAGGGCTCAACAATAGGTCGGTGCATTCTTCTTCTTATCTTTTCTACTTATATAATACAGACGTTTCTTCTAAAAGAAGATGATTACGTCCTACGTGCCATGCATTTAGTCATGCATATCATGTAATGACCTAAATTCTGCCAAGTCAATGGTTTTACAGACTATCACAGGCAACATTTCATTTCATGTACCTCAAAAAGAAATTGAAACTGCGAAAAAAAACAACCTCCAAGATTCGCAAGCATGTATCTTGTTTCATTTAAATCATTATATCAAAACCAGAAAGAAATTTCTCGTCTTACGGACTTGTGTCTGCATGATTCACACAGTCACAAAAAACTGAAACAACTTCACGACTGGTCAGCGAGTGGCCAGAAAGGGAAAAAAATAAATTGAGGAAAACATCAGGCTTACAACATTACGTCCCCCTTAAGCACAATACATCCAAATACGTCACTCTACTTACGTGCGTAACATTTCATCAGATTACGTAACAATACCGCCACATTACATATTATGACGTCACTTTACAACTTTTTAAAGCGGGGGTTTTACAGCGCGTGATGTAATTGACAAAGTTAAATACTTCTCGGAAAAAATATTTGTATAAAATATGTTTTGGTTGTCTGTCTGGATATCAGTGTTTGGTACAGAGTCACCACTCGAATCTATCTTAATTCGTATGATTCACCAACATATACTAACAACGTCAATAGCAATGTATGTAAATATTTTTCTTGAATGCAGTTACTAAACTCTGGATCAATTGTTTGCATTTATTTTTTTCTCAATGAGATATTTTATAGACTTTCTTTCCCATTTCCAACATTGTATCTTTATGAAACATGGTTTATTTAGTCTGAAACAAGCTCAACCTTTGCACTAACCATTGCATATTTAGTATCTTACAGTCACATTGTCCATGATAAGTAATACTTTTAAATTGAAAATTATGTATGTAACGTGAGTATTCTAAACGTGCATACAAAAATAAATAAAAGTAATAAAATATGCAATAATTAAAAATTTAAGTATTATTTTACACTAAATAAATATGATACGTTTCTAAAAATTAAATTAACGTCAAGGACTTTATCTATATACATTTTGACAACTATTTTATAACATTAACTAAATCATCTAGACGAGGGGTCGGCAATCCGCGGCTCGCGAGCCACATGCGGCTCTTTGGGTCTGAAGCTGCGGC
>JADKLZ010022666.1:1681-17300 GCA_021533235.1 Biomphalaria straminea | reverse complement strand
ATAATTGACTTTCGTATGGCTATGTGGTAGACCTCGCTTTTGTCTACCTGTAAGTTTCTGTTTCGTAACAATTAATAGCCTTTGGTTAGCGAAACTATTCAACTCTTGTCACTTGATCTCAATTGATTATTTACTTTCAAAGCTCCAGCGGAAATTCCACTTTTTAAGTCACCCACCCATGCATCCTCCCCTAACCGTTATCCCTTGTCGGTATTCGAAAAAAAAAAGCAAATGATTGAATGTCGTAAAATTTGACTTTTATTTCCGACAGTTAGAACCAATGTGAAGGTCGCAGGTGATCGTCTGAGGTGTTTATTTCCTGTCGATGTCAAGGCAACCGAAAAATCGGACTGGCATCTTCGCACAAGTAATCGTATTTATCAATGGCAGAGAACAAAGGGAAACGAACCAATCAGATTTAGCGTCTGCTCCTATCATTGTGTAGGTTCATGGCAAAGGAAAGATTCAAAGTAACCTAGTAACATTAAGATTAGAGCTGACCCGCCAACATCTTATTATTATGTTATTTTTTCAAGTAGGCTTGAAAAAAATCGTTTCCGTTACATCAGTGTTTCTCAAACTGTTCTGGAAACCCCGGTGTTACGCGAGGCCTGAACATGTGTTCCACGAACTACTGGAATAATTCACAAGTACGCCACCACGTGAATGAATCTCTCTAAAAAAAACAAAAAACAGGCAAAATGTTCCACTAAATACTCAGAAAGTGCAAAGTGTTCCTCTGAATACTTAAAGTGCAAAGTGTTCCGTTAAATACTCAGAAAGTGATTTTGATTGATTTGATATGGTATTAAAATCCAAAACGATCAGATTTTTACCGGTGTACTAAGTGATATCACAATCATGGGCGCCAGCAGGGGGGTGCAAGGGGGGTGCACTTGCACCCCCCCCCCCCCCCACTGGTTTAACGGCAATGAATAATTGTGTAAATTTTCAATTTCATCCTACTCTATTGCAGGAAGGTACCTATCAATTAGCATATCCCTTACAAACTTAATGATGTGGCCAGATTGAGCGCCACTTAATAGGTCATTTTGGAAAATTAGTTGAATAAATTTCAAAACATCAGAATTCGTTATAGACAAAAGTAAGCCAAGAAGGCCAGTTGTTTTTTTAAAAAGTAGATCATTTTTTATATATTAACGTACAAAAGAATGACATAAATATTTTTGTCAACTCTTTGAGATTATCATCAACATAAAAAAAACTAGCTTTCTGATTTGGAATAGTATCTTATACATTACAGACATTAATTTAAAAGAAAGATAATTACGTCATACGCTATCATTTGTTAATTTAGCCATGCATGTTAATCATAAACTTAATCTCTTTAAGGTCATTTCTTTTTCTGGCTGACACAGGCAACCCATTCCATGCTTTAATTGCATTAGGGAAGAAGAAACATTTATACAAATTTATCTTAGCATATGGAATAAGAAATAAAATACAGGGTAGATCTTAGACATAGACAAACTAGGCCTATCTCTGTCTATGGCCTCTAATTGGTGGGGTCCTAGAACAGGACTCAGGAAAAATTTGTTAGATTTTTAAAAATGCGAGACATGGATCAAATCTTGAATATAGCAGAACTCTGCTACGATTCAAGGTTTATTCACGAATGTTTAGATCTACTTGATAGAATACTTATGTTAGAAGACTTTTTTTTTCCTTCTGGTGAAATGTCGAAATGTTATTCGTGCTATTGTGATATCGGCGTTATAGAAATTCTTGATTTAAATATAGAGACAGGAATTTTTTTTTAAATTCATTACGTCTTTATCGTTCTTAATTTTCTTCTTTTTTCTGTTTCATTTGGGGCCACCCTATTCAGTTCGCTCAGGGCCTCCAATTATCTAAGGCCGGCCCTGTAAGAAAGTTATAACAAGCAATTTGTTTTCTTAAGGTGACGGTATGCAATTGCTTTGATGCACAATTTAGCACTGGGAGGCGCGGTGGCTGAGCGGTAAAGCACTTGGCTTCTGAAATGGGGGTCCCGGGTTCGAATCCTGGTGAAGACTGGTATTTTTATTTCGGGATCCTTGGGCGCCTTGGGTACCTGACATTAGTTGGGTAAAAGTAAAGGCGGTTGGGCGTTGTGCTTGCCACATGACCCCCTCGTTAACTGTTGGCCACAGAATTAGATGACCACAACAACCAACCGCTTTTACTTTTCCCCAACTAACGTCAGGTACCCATTAGAGCTGAGTGGACTCACATGCGCCGGTAGATCCTGAAGTTAAAAAATCCCAGTCTTTGTTCAGTGTTGTAAACATTATAAACTGTACAGGTTGTCGTTCTTGTGATTACATCTGCTTGCAACTCGTCCGTATGAATGTGTTCAAGAAATGTGTGCTGTGTAGTCATTCAGTGTATTAAATCCATACTATGTTTTTCGACTCTAGTCTTGTCGCCCCCCACCTCCGTTACGTCGATGTGATAAAGCGGGATTTAAAATCAGTGATAATATTGATACTGACCATAGGGAAGACAGGCTTAGACCGCACTAGTTGGAGAGATAGACGGTAACCAAGAATGCTATGGACAGAAAGAAAACATGGGCCTCAATTCCTTAAGAAAAGCGTGCCACATGGAATAATGGTCAGCATAAGCCAAAGCCACCTTGACATGCAATATATGTGGACATGGTTGTCTTTCCAAAATAGGGCTCCACAGTTATAGGAAAAGTTGTTCGAGATGAATCATAGTCGTTTCAGGACTCAATGAGGCCACTGAACATTTAGTCTACGGAGAGATTTCCCTCATTCGTGACAAGCGTGTCGGAAAGGCCTGTTAGACACTCCAGAACTTCATTAAGTGTTTACATTAATTACCGATTAAACGACTATAGAGTCAGTGCGAACCATCAGCTAAGGGACGTAACTCTATACGATTGGAACAGTTAAGGGACTTCACTCGACGATTGGAGTATCTCCTCAGTGTCCTATATCAATGTTCTTATAAATCTCAATGTCGCTGTGTCGGGCTGACCTTTCACACCACAAGAAAATGTTTGAATGAATGAATGAATTCGAGGTTGTTTTTTTTTCCTTGGGTGTTTGGATTTTGGATTTAATATAGCAAACTCCAGATGACATTAATAATGTCAACATTAATATGCGAGTTTGAATGAATCTGTGCCATAATTTAAAAGTTCATAGCGGCCCCCTAAAGGGGAAAAGACGCTATTAGTTTTGTGTGGCCTGTCTGTCCGTCTGTCTGTCTGTCTGTCTATCTGTCCGTCCGTCCCGTTTAGTGCTCAGAAAGTAGAAGAGATAATGAAAATCTGACATCACGATAATATAGATCATTCAAAGTTCTGATGCAACGGCTACCTTTTTTTTTCTAAAAGCTCAAAATCTAATTTTTAAAAATATTTTATGCAAGCAGTATTTAAAGAGAAAAAACCTAATTAGTATGCAATATAAATGAAACCTAATTTAATACAATTAATAATCTAACATAATGCAAAAGATTTCACGTTCTATTTGTTCTAACCTAAGAGTATTCACTATTTAAATAATTAATTCATTAAAGAGGTGTGACCTTGAACATCAGCTTTACAAGGCAAACGTTGAGAGATCAAAGTACGGAAGATGTATATTTTGACCGCTGGGGCAATAAATAAGATCTGTCGTTTACCTTTGATATATTTTTTTTAATGAACTTTTAGCAGCGACTTTCGTGTACTAGCGTAAAGCCGGACATGACATGATCCTAAACTAATTTCTTAAACTTTTTTTAAAAATCACATTTTAAAAAAAATGTTTTTTATTACCAACATTAGAATGAAAGAAGCATATTTTTGTGCGTTTTAACTGTTTGTTGGTCTGTCCGTCACGGTTAGATGAAAAAAAACTAAAGGCTTTTGAAAATAATATTTAACCTTTACTTTTCATTCAGAAATATTGCGATAGTTTAAAATATCTATAATAGATTGTTCCGGATGTTTATGTCTAGATCTACATTGAAATATTATAATAAACTAAAACTAATCTTCTATTTTTAAATTTAATATTGCATTCATTCTATTGATTATCTGGGCTTTTTATTTTAATTTTACCTAAATTTTATCTAAATTACATCCAAATTATTAATAAATAATAATTAATAAGATATATATTAAGAGTGCTAAATCAGAAGTTAAGTTTATGTACATCTAAATCTCTACAGATCAATGCTGAAAGATTATTTAAAATCACTCATGTGACATATTGTATATATCAGGCTATTAGTTTGTAACCAGTTAGCATGCTGAACTGATTATCTCGACGCTCCCGGGTTATGTGTCTGTTTGTTTTACATGTTTCGATTGTTTCTTCAGAGTTAAAGATAGTTTACTTCCTATTTCAAACCTTCCACAGGAGGGGATGGGAGCATGCAGTAATTGAGCCAGGGACCAACGAAAAATCCGAACTACAGTCTAGTGCGGAAACACCAAGATTAGGCAGGTTTATACCCTGCTCGCCATCCTCCGTCATTTAGCGAGAAGTTAATTATTTTCAACTTTGAAGGAACATCCGAAACATCTTGCGAATAGGCGGATCTGACAGGGATCCGACTCCCATGGGGCCGCCTCTGAGTTTGTGTATCACACAAACTCTCTTTGTAATCTTGTTTTTTTTTTAATTCGAGGATTTGAAAAAAAAATGGCGGTAAAAAAAAGGTGAAAAGGAATAAAGGGGGCTAACCATAAGGGTCCACAATAGAACTTCCTGATAGCATTGTTTACATTCCAGTAGGGGGCGCTTTGAAACCATATTGAACTCATGACCTTTGACACTTACTCTGACACGAATTTCCGTTTTATTGTTTGTTTTCCAACACTTCAATCTTTTAATGTTTATGCAAATAGAATGCAAATGTCTGCATTGTTTCTGTCGCAATGTACAGAGGAAACCCCCCACAGGTACACCTTTCGTTTGCATGCCTGTTTGCTTAGCTTTAGAGATGAACTCAACGTGGACAGAGGTTAGGGTTACCCGACACCTGCATTACCCAGAGGAGGACAAAAAGGAAGACACAGCCTACTAAGGAGGACACAGCCTACTAAGGAGGACACAGCCTACTAAGGCGGACACAGCCTACTAAGGAAGACACAGCCTACTAAGGAGGACACAGCCTACTAAGGAGGACACAGCCTACTAAGGAGGACACAGCCTACTAAGGAAGACACAGCCTACTAAGGAGGACACAGCCTACTAAGGAGGACACAGCCTACTAAGGAGAACACAGCCTACTAAGGAAGACACAGCCTACTAAGGAGGACACAGCCTACTAAGGAGGACACAGCCTACTAAGGAGGACACAGCCTACTAAGGAGGACACACACACACACACAAACACAGATAAAGTAAACTTGTAAAATAGACTTGCACACGGGGCCGACTGTGACTTATTGTGTAATGTGTGAATTACATGCAGGCGGACCAAATTTGGGTTCCTACAAATATTCCAAGGTTGTTGGCCTCCTTCAGTCATAGAACGACCATGGTTCATCTCGCACACTTCCTCACGTGGCTGTGAAGCCCTATTTTGGAGACTCCCGTCCATAAATATCGCAGGTTAAGGTGGCTTACGCTTCGGTGGTAGAGGAGCTGGTCATTTTTCGCATTGTCCGTTTTTCTTCCAAAGCTAAGGCCCATGTTCTGTCGCTGTCCATAGCTTTCTTGGTCACTGTCTCTCTCTCCATCTGATGCCGTCTAGAGCTATGTCTTCTCAATGTTCCAAGGTTACCTTTAAAAAAATACGAATTTGAGTTTTAAATCCTAGGAAGATTTTTTGTTCCGCAAATATTTTCCAAAAGTGTACTTTTTTTTAGCGGCCCTCGTAAGGGGAAAAAGCCGCTATTAGGTTTGTGCAAAATGTCCGTCTGTCCGTCTGTCACACTCAGGGCGCCAAAACTAGAAGAGATACGAAAAATATTTTTTCACCATTAAATGCGGCTTGAAAAGTTTAGGTGCAACGGCTACTTTTAGTTTTCTAAAAGCAAACCGTTTAATTTATAAAATTAATTATGCAAGCGATTTTTTAATAATAAAACACCAATTCTGAAACAATTACGTAAATCTAAGGGAGGAAATGTTACTGTAAGAAATGTTCTTATCATGCGGATTTCACGAACATTTTTTAAAATGAACTTTTAGCAGCAACTTTCGTGTACTAGCGTAAAGCCTGGCAATGAAATGATTCTAAACTAATTTCTTAATTTTTAAAAAAAATCATATTTTAAAAAAAAAATTGTTTAATGCCCCCATAAGAATGAAAGAAGCATATTTTTGTGCGTTTTGTCTGTTGGTTGGTCTGTCCGTCACGGTTAGATTAAAAAAAAACACTAAAGGCTTTTGAAAATATAATTTAACCTTTACTGTTCTTTCAGAAATATTGCGATAGTTTAAGGATGGGAGCATACAGGAATTGAGCCAGGGTCAATGATAAATCCTAACTAAAGTCTAGTGCGCAAACATCAAGATAAGGCAGGTTTATACCCTGCTCGCCATCCTCCGTCGTCCAGCGAGAAGTTAATTATTTTCAACTTAGGAGGAACATCCGAAACATCTTGCGAATAGGCGGATCTAACAGGGATCCGACTTCGACGGGGGCCGCCTCTGAGTTTGTGTATCACACAAACTCTCTTTGTAATCTTGTTTTATTTCAGTTTTCTTTTAGTTTTCTGTCTTTGAACAAGTTCTTTCAAATTAAGCATTATGATCAGAACTAAAAAAAATATAACTACATAAAATAAAATAACTACGATTGATTTAATAAATAATTGGTAAACGTTTTTTATTCGAGTATTGTAATCGATTATTAAATTATTAGGATAAATTTCAATTTTAACCGAGGATAAGAAGTAGAAGAAAAAGTGGAAAAAAAAACATAAAAAGAGGGATAAATTCATATATACATCCACATCTCTCATCATGTACCATTTGTTCCCTTTTTTTGAATGTAAAAAAATTAATTATCAATAATAAATTAACTAATTGGTAAATTTTTAGACAGATTAACTCTTTCTCTCCTAACAGACGATACCAACGTTGATTCCAGCAGAATAAGGTAAATAATTACGGAGGGAAAGAGTTAATGCTTTGTAAGGTAAAATGAATCATTGTGCAAAGGTTCACCTTGATCCGAGAACGGTAATCGCGAGAAAACATGTTGAAACTTTTTACCAGACAGACAGAAAGACAGACAAACAAAGTAAGTTAATATAAGCTTTTTAAAAAATAACTAAGAAACTCTTAAAAGAAACTGAGGCTTCTTTACGTATTGCCGATAAATGTCTCAAAGGGTCAAATAATACGCGGGCCATAGTTTTAAACAGGATTGTCATATTAGACTTAGAGATCTACAAATTGTGCTAAACGTTTAGCTCAAGGACCGGATTTAAGGCAGGGAAAGTGGTGCTACAGCCCCGGGGTTTCTACATACTTAAATCCGGCTCTGATTGTAATTCTAGAATGCAAATGCCATCCTCAACGATTCGATCTTGACAATTAAGCATCCTTTCTCTCAACATTTCAACAATGTAGACCTTATTCTAAACATAGATGAAGTATCACAATGTGCCAGATAACGTCTGTATTATATAAGATAAGATAAGAGAAAAGAATTACTAGCTTGTTAGCCACACGAGGGCAATGCCTAGCTTCATCGTAACTATTTGTCAAGTTAAAAAAAATGAAATAAATTTAAATTTTGCTAGAGAGCCATATCTAGCCCTAGACTGCCTAGACCCAACATCTGTTATAAAAGGACAATTGTTTTCTTGAAAGGACTATCTCGTTCTTGAAACGACTATCGCTTTCGGGCGTTTCCGAATGTAAGGCATTATTGGTTCAAGAGTTTAATACATTAATGTTCAGGAAAGTTTTGCGCATCGTCTTCTGTTCATTGGAATATTGTGAACTGTAGCAGATCTATACATTGGCTTAACCAGGAGTCTTCCTCGGGGGGGGGGGGGAAAAAAGGTTCCATTGTTTTTTAATCTAATATACACATACATTAGTTATTACGAGAAAAACTGTTGTATAAAGGACGTAATGTCTTTTTATAATATGCATATTAATTGTAAGAAGACAAATAAGAGACGTGAGTTCCTTTGTTCAGAATTATGACATGCTATGAATTTCATTAAAACATAGTTGTAATTGAAGTTGAGGCGGATCGGGATATCCATGTGTAATACAGGTTACATAGGCCTGTCCACTTCAAGCCCACTGAGTGTTGGAGACGACTAGATGAACTGGATTGAAAGAAAAGAAAAACAGGGTCAGGGTCAAGTCAGTTCTGGTCAGTTGAAGGCAGCAGAGTTAAGACGAGGCAGATACTCTAGTACAAGTTCAGTCCAGCGATTATAGACATTTCGTACTGCCAACTGTATAGATTCATTGTTTACGTATTGTTTATTTATATAAATTATAAAATGTCTCGTAATTTGGAGCCCGAGTTGACTGGTTCTTGAGTCAGCCACATCTTTTTTTTTCCAAATAAGAACTTTAAACTAAAATTTTATTTAACCTTGGTTAAGCTAATAAAAGGGAGCCGCGGTGGTGAATGGTAAAGCGCTTGGCTTTCGAACCAGGAGTCCCAGGTTCGAATCCTGGTGAAGAGTGGGATTTTTTATTTTGTGATCTTTGGGCGCCTGAGTCCACCCTAGTCTAATCTCTGTCTATGGCATTTTACGTCTCGAAAGACGATCTTTTCCCCTTGCAAGCTCTTGTGTGAATAAAGAGTCCCGATCCTTGATACACAGCTGCGATCGCAGGTTGGGCATATGTAGTCACCAGGCGCCGTTACATTTTCACCCTTCTTTCTGCTTCTGTTGTGTATGGCATCAGCAATCAAAGACCCCTCCTTTATGCTCTCTCTTCTGGTCTAATTAGTACCTGACATTAGTTGGGGAAAAGTAAAGGCTGCTGGTAGTTGTGCTGGCCACATGACACAGAATCAGATGACCTTTACATCATCAGCCCTATTGACCATATGGTCTGAAAGGGGAACTTTACTTTTTTTTTTAAGCTAATAATAGAATATGCCCCCTCTGTTTGAAACTCCTTAACTCAATAAAACATTAACAGACTTGAACAGACACAAAATAGAGCAGTGAGATTCATAACAAACGAATATTCACATTTGATTAAGTGTTATCAATACTTTTTAACACAATTATTAAAATTAGTAAAAATCACTAAATCTAAAAAGCCCTTAGAATAGAAGACTCAAAAGTAAAGTAGCCTTTATACATAAAACACTAAACCATAATCTTCAAATACAAAAACAAAATCTAGTAAAATACTCAGAAAGACACAAAGATAAACCCCATTCCTTGTTCCATATGCTAGGACAAATTTGTACAAAAGCTCCTTCTACCTTAGCGCTATTAGAACATGGAATGGGTTGGCAGAATTTAAATCCTTGGTTAGCGTGCATGACGAGATGCATGACGCGTAGGACGTAATCATCTTGTTTTATGAGGTTACGTCTGAATTTTATAAGATAAGTGTTTATAGAGACTCGAAGCAAATTATAAATTTCATGTACATTAAAGCTTGAGATAAGGAGCTTCACCAAACTCCAGCTAGGGCCCTCACTTTACTAAAATCCAGCACTAAATAATTCGTTATGTTGCCCTCCAAATGTTGGCACCCTTGTGCTCCGCCGCTAAAAAGAAAAAAAAGAGAGAGAGAGGAAATTGGGAGGGGATGGGAAAGTTTCATTACTAGCAGAGGAGGAAAAGAAACTAATTATTCAAACAATGTAATATAGGGGAGGTAGGGGGGCTGTAGGCTCCCGTAACTCGGTGACGGGTGCAGATATAACTAAGCTATGGTAGGCCATTTAAAACAGAAAACTATGCAAATAAGAAGAACTAGAATCTATTCAAGTTCTAAGATAAGACAGGGTGAGTAGGAAAGGGGGGAGGGATTGATATCACACATGATAAACATGTAAGACTTTCAACGGAAAAGACAGGAAATACTAAGTCAATAATGTTTTAATCCATGTCTCTGTGGGATAAATTTTGATCGGCACCAAAAGAAATGAATGCACCGTTCTAACGTGATCCCAAATCAGAACAGAACCCAGTTAGAGGGGCCCCGCGCCTTAAAGGAGAATACTATGTCACCGCCAGGCCAATGTACAGATATTAGTGGCCTTGATATGATAGGGTCAAAAGTAAAAAAAAAGTCTATGTTGAATAAAAGATTAAAAAGAGATTTAATAAACAATATATATTCACATTGCAAATGAAAAAAAAGTTGTTTAAATAAACAATATATATTCACATTGCAAATGAAAAAAAAAAGTTGTTTAAATAAACAATATATATTCACATTGCAAATGAAAAAAAAAAGTTGCTAAATGTTGGGTTCATTTCCTATCTACACTGTATTACATTTACACAGTGCATTTTAGTTAGCGGATGGCTGCCTGGTCGAGCGGTTTGCACGCTTGACTGTCGTTTGGATTTATCGATGGTCCCGGGTTCAAACCCTGCCCGCTCCCATCCCCCGCCGTCCTGCGGGAGGTTTGGACTAGGAAGTAGCTATCTCAAACTCTGAAGGAACATCCGAAACATGTAAAACATTTTTTACAAAATAAATATAGGTGCCGGTACTCAGTGCTGAATTGTCTAACTTTTTAACTACTAATAAACGTTAGAATAAAAAGTAGCAATTTTTTCCGCACATTTAAAAAAGTGCCGGGACGCCGTTCCGGTGCGTACCGTCACAAAAAAGTACTGCATTTACATAACATTAAATATAAGGCTTGTCTTCGAGTCCGAAGATTAATGAGGAATGCAAAATTTCCCGTGGATACGCAGCCCGAGTTGTGACCTACATATTTTGCCACATCTGGCGCTGAGTGTCGATTTAGAAGTTCTGTTCGCCGTCTACGTCTGTCCTCGGCTGCGACTTTCCTTTTGGTCTAAAATGTCCATCCCGTGGCCTGTATGAGTGATCTCCAGCTGTCTCGTTCCAAAGCCGCCAGCGACCCGGTGCTCTCTTCTATGTCAGTTCAAGTAAATTGGCGCCTAAGCTTGCCTTTTAAGCGTTTCCGTGGGACAAATCTGTCAAGTGGATTACATTCAGCTCCACAAATAGCACTGGCATTGGTATAGGTCGTCCCCTATATGAGATACGAGCCCTGCCCAGACTATACGAAGTCCCTCTATACCAGCTGTTCTCAACCATTTGAGCTTGGCGACCCCTTTTTACAATTCCCAATTTTTGCCGCAAGCCCCCTCTCCTGGAACCCACACACAGCACTAGAAGAATAAACAAAAACAATCCATTTTTCGATGGTCTTTGGCGACCCCTGGCAAATTGTCAATCGACCCCCAAGTGGGTCGCGATCCACAGGTTGAGAACCCCTGCTCTATGCTGTCCACACCTGCATTGCTGTTTGTAGTGCGATCTTGCCACCGTATGTTTATGTGTATGTTTCTGTTCTGTTATCTTTATATGAGAAAAAGAGCCCTTGTAATCACAACAAATTTCCGTTAGGATCAATAAAGCATTCTTAGCCTTAATCTTAGGATGTCCATGATAAAGCGCAAATATCTTTGGTAAAAGCGCTCAAGTAGTCTTTGTTGCTTTCTGTACTCGTGTCTCAGATCCAGAGAATCACTGCTTGGTAGAAACTGATTGTTGTAGGCAGGCGGAGTGATTTCGCTAAACTCTCGCTATGAGACGTATAGAAGCAATGCGTCATTTGATGCTTCTGAGATATGGGAAGTGGTCTACCAAGTAAAGAGGCTTTATATTCATTATAATCTTTAGGGGCTGATTAAATTTTATTTGGTGACCTCTAAAACATGACTTCTGTTTTCGCAAGGTTCACAGTTAAATCAAAAGTGGCGGCAGCGTTAGCCAAGTCGTTGACCGCACGCTGGAACTCATGTTCTGTGTGAGCAAAGAGAGCTCACATTTATTTTCACTGGCGCTCCATTGTCAGTTTTTTTGTCTTTCTGAAACAGATTGATACCGGTATTTAATATTTAATTCTATTTATTTAATATTTGTTCTTCATATTTCAGCTTTTTACTTGTTACTTCCGTTGTGTGTCTTGCTGGCTAGTGTACCGGAATCGTCCTGAAGTTGGAACCGTTGGTCTGCTCCAGTGGCGTTTGCTGTCTGTGGTGTTTCTCGTCTGCTGAGCCTGGAGTGAGGCGTTTTTCATCCGACGCGGGATTCCGAGCAGATAAGTCCTTGGCCCTGTTTTGTTGATGCGCCCATGGTTTCAGTTTGCCCATTGTAATAAGTAATAACATATATAGTATTTTTCTCTCACCTCTATCTATGATCTAAATTGGTATTTCTGTCTGTATTTAGAATTTTGTAATGTATGAAATGGAGACGAGGTTGACTCTAACCACCCAGTTCATCAGTGACGGCCGTGCTCTCGGGTATGATGGTGAGAGATTGGAAAGGTATGTGGCAGAGCAGAAGGCTGATTATGAGAGAGCCCAGAAGGAGGAGTTTGAACGTAAGAAGGAGGAGTATGAACGAGAGACGGCTAGGTTTGAGCGTGAGGAAAGGTTGAGAAGAGGGCGAGGGCTGAAATGTAATGTACCACTTACATCCTTATTACTTTTCTTGTGCCTCTTGCTCCTTCCCTAGCGCTATAAGAGCATGGAATGGGTTGCCTGAGTCAGCTAGGAAAACAAGTGACTTGGCAGAATTTAAGTCATTGGTTAATATGAATGGCTAGATGCATGACGCGTAGGACATAACCATCTTCTTTTCTGAAGCAACGTTTGTAGTACATAAGATAAGATGAGATTGTAATTGTGATATTGTATACTGTTATTATTTGTACGCTTAATGACAGACTTTGTACCACTTGGGCTTTGTGGCAAAACAAATAAAATTGTTAAATTGGTTCAACAAATAAAGGGATAGATGAAGGCTCAAAACTTAATGAATCTTTTCAAACTGAAGAGTTTTTGCTCAAACTGAAGTGGGTGGGGAGGTTTCGTTGTTTTTTTTTTTTTTGTTTTTTTTTAAGCCGCTGCTGTCCTTTATACATGCAGATTGTATGCGCCCTCCAATGTCGTAAAGGCGTCTAGGTCAATATGTTGATCACCAAGTGCCAGTTAACCGTTGCCTTCAGTTTGAGGTAGGATGCGCGGTGTCTGAGCGATTAGGCAATTGGCTTCCGATCTGGAGGTTCCGGGTTCGAATCCTGGTATTTCTTTAATTTTGCGATCTTTGAGCGCCTATGAGTCCCCCCCCCAGCTCTACCTGACATTAGTTGGTAAAGGCGGTTGGTCGTTGTGCTGGTCACATGACACCTCGTAAACCGTAGGCCACAGAACCAGAATCATCTGCCTTATAGACCACAATGTCTTAAATGTAACTTCTTCTTCTTCTTCACAATAGGAGGTTGATGTTTACTTCTTTGTTTTTCATGCTTGAAGATTTCTACATCCTGGCCAAAACAGGACTACGTGGAAAGAATGGTGGGACATGACGCTAGAGACGACAGCCCAGAGCGCATACCGCGCGATCAGACCATTCAGACATTATTATTATATACTTTCATGCTTATAGCATGCTCAGAGCGCTTTGGTCCACTCTCATTTGTGGTCCAATTGGGGGGGGGGGCATCTAGGAGTTGGTTTTCCGTGCTGCCTTTGGGCGCTCAGTAAACACAACTCTGCCCAAGTCGGGTGTCGAACCTCGAGCCTCCTTCTAGGTAGCCAAGCCAAGCTAAGCTCAAGCCGCACTTAGCCTCTCGACCACGCTTCCCACATAGAAATCAAAGACTCAATAAAATGTTTACATAATCTATCTTCGCCATTTAATAGTCTTGCCTCGGAAATTAGTGCGCGACAACCATAATCTACTTGACTGACATGTCTACGCGACAGCTAATACAGGTTGATGTTAATCGAATTAAAACGGCCATCTATTGTACAGGAAACAGAACTCTTGTTGCGGTAAAACATGTAAATGATATGATTAGTTGCTGGAGTTTTCTTGTGTCAAAAAACTTGGATTTTTTCTCTCATCAGTTATCTGAAGTGTCTGCGTGTCAAGACTTCGTTACCAGTTCTGTTCAAAAAAATGTCAAGATGGCGGACGGTATCAAAACAATGTGACGTCTGATCACGACAGGTGTCACCCTGCATCGACTTAAGTCAATACACTTTTGCTTTTGTTTTCTAGAGTAGGCTCAAAAATAATTTCTTTTCATTTTTTTTTTGTTTCAGTTTCCGGTTTTTTTTTCCCCCCCCCTTCCGCCCCCCCCCCCTCAGAAATCTTCTTTTTAGCAATCGAATCCAGATTGTTGGTCGCATTGGAGCATCCATATATGACGTCTTGGAGAAACTCTTAAAATCACTAATGTGATGAATAAATGCTTCCTATGTTATCTTTTGTCTTTATAAAAAAGACAAATTATAGTCTAAGTGTGCGTTAATGATATAAATGTGGTGGCAAGTTCATTGTTTCTAAGCACCACTTTAAAATGCTTTTAGGTTAGTCGCGGGTAAATTTCGCTTTTTTCCCTGATCTGCTGCGATGTTCTCTACTGTTAATATATTAAGATTTAGCATTCACTCTACCATCCTCCAGTATTCAAAAAGAGAAAAAAAAAATCCTCCCACAGACAATAGTAGACCTAATCGAAATCGAAAGTTATTTTTATTAGAGAAACTTAGATTAGGCCTAGCCCTTTTTGTTTATTAAATAACGGAAGTCAAAATGTTTGCATAATTAGTTCCTGAATAAATATTCATAAGAACCCGAGTTCCTGAATTTTATAGTCTCTTGTGTTTTAAACAGCAGTTATTTTGTATAAGATTTTAGAGAAAGGAATTTGAAGTAGCTTTTATGTTGTAGACATAGACATATATTTATTTATGTCTATGGTTGTAGACTTTAAAATGTGGCAGAGTTTTTGTTTTGAAGTGTTAGGGGAACGAAACAATTACTAAAGTTTATATTTTACAGACATATTATTATTATTATTATTATTATAGCTTTTGTATAGCGCTACTTTCATGCTTATAGCATGCTCAGAGCGCTTTGGTCCACTCTCATTTGTGGACCAGTGGGGGGAGGGGGTATCTAGAAGTTGGTTTTTCGTGCTGCCTTTAGGCGCTCAGTAAACACAACTCTGCCCGAGTCGGGTGTCGAACCTCGAGCCCCCTTCTAGGTAGCCAAGCAAGCCAAGCTCAAGCCTCTCGACCACGCTTCCCACATATATGATATATAGGTTTGTGCTTTTTTTTAAATATATATATAGCTAAAGTATCTAGTGAAAATATCAAAGTGATAGATAGGGCAATATTTGTAATGGGAGATTTCCTACGATCAATTTAGGCCTGTGCTGAAAATACAATTTATAAAGAACTAAAATGCTTGACGAGGTTTATGGCTGCTTGGTGGTTTCGCTTCGTAACAGATGGTCTTTGGTTCGAATCTCAGTGAAGAGTGAGGTATTAATTTCGAGATTTTTTAGCTCTATTGGGAACCTGACTTGAGCTCGCGATTGCAAAATCTATAAATATAAAGAGGGCACATATTGTCTATCTGTCTGTTTGTCTATCTATCTATCTATCTATCTATCTATCTATCTATCTATCTAT
>JADKLZ010022664.1:0-16256 GCA_021533235.1 Biomphalaria straminea | reverse complement strand
AGTAATCCTATGATATTTCAACGCTGTGAGTATTCACTAGCAAGGTATTCACTATGATATAGTATTCACTATGATATTTGACGCTGTGAGAATAGTGAATATTCACTAGCAAAGTGATCCGAGGATATTTCAACGCACTAGTGAAGGCAATCCTATGCTAGTTAAACTCTATGAGAAAACTGAATACAGTTACTAGAGAAGTAAAAAGCCAATGTATTGCAGTCACAAAATTTTTGCAGTATTGTAAGTAGATACAGGTTCAATCAAATTTTTTTTTTGCAACATCTGATACTACTGATACAGATACCATTGTAAGGGTGATGCCCGGAAAGATTATATTAGTGTTGTCAATTGCGCCTTTTTTGTTTCAACGGTAGCTTTAGAAAAAAAAAAGATTAACATACATAGCAAATCAACCTTTGTAGGTTGTCCGACTGTCTCTTTCGGAATTGCAAATGTTGACTAGGATATTAAGTAGCGAACACAAACAATCTTTACCAGCCCCACGCAAAAACCACTAAACCATTTATATATCTTCAATAGAATACTGACAATATTATGTAATCACAAATATTAATAACTATTGTTGCTGACTTATTTACTTTTTAAATAAAAGTACATCATTTTCCTATTTAGCTGCGTTGTTTCAAATATTTAAAAAAATTTCTGTTGACTGAAAATATGAAGGCATAATTATAGTGTTTGTAATCGGTAACAATAAATTAGCATATATTCAATACTTGTATATACCTTGTGTGTTCATTCCGACTTGTTTAGTTTAAGAGTTGTCAAATTTTTAGGCAGCTGCAGAAGGCTTTCCAAACACACACAATAAAAAATGGAATGATGTGTATCATGCCACATTCATCTCTCGGCCACAATTTCCTGCCTGTACGTACGGTTTGCGCGCTGGACTCTCGTTCGGACTTCTCGGTAGTCCAGGGTTCATAACAAGGGTATTTATACGAAACAATAATAATAATTATAATTTATTTCTAAAGCGCTGTTAACAAACAAAAAATGTAGGCTCAAGACGCTGTAAAACATTAAAAGTGTGTATATATTTTAAATAATCTAAAAAAGTTCTAAACAAATAGGTCTTCATGTTCTTCTTAAAAGTGGTGAAGCATGTTGTCTGTCTGAGATCAATTGGGAATGAGTTCCAAACAACTTCACCTGATACTTACAAAATATTTCAACAAAGATTATATCAACTTACTCTGTCTGTCTGCCTAGTCAGTGGCGTAGCATCCATGGCGCGAAGGGGTTCAATGAACCCGGGCCCACGACCAGTTAGGGGCCCACACCCGATGGTGTGACAACCATGGGCCAGGTCCGGACCTACTTCTATACAACATAAGCTCTAGCTTAGGGCCTCCAAGAAATGTTTAGTAGTTACATACATAACATATCTGGACTTATATGGGGCACCATATCTCAAATAGCTGAAGACATTTTTAAACTCTAAATAAGGCGCTACATGGCACGCAAAGGTTTCATATCGCCTGGTCCCATGACTAATGATCAATTGTGGCTTATCCTACAATGCAATTTTGTAAATAATAGTTAAAACCTTGAAAAATGTCTTTTAAATATCCTAAACGTTATATCAAACTTAATATTTACTTCAAAACATTAACCCGTGTTTTCACCTAGGGTCATAATAGGAACTTTCATCAGGTTTATTGTAATGTGGTGACGGTGCGTTGTTGGAGACGTTTTGGGTCCCATATTCCCAGTCTTTTTTTTTCCCGATATGTTGATTAAACTTAGAGTATGATAACCTTTTTTATGCTTTTTAATTTTTTTTTATTCTTCCATAAATCTAGATTTAAATTTAAAATTAGATTTTAAACAAGCAAAATAACCAACATATTATGTTAGTTACTTAGGGAAACGTTAAAGATGTTTACTTTGTGTGTTACTTATAGTGACTAATTTGGAAAGGAGTTTATAAAAAAATTTAAGAGAGATAATTACATTTATCATAGAATAGTGTCTTTCACTTGAATGGCTGCTTTGTTTGTGGTATGTGCACTAGAAAGTCGTTCGAATGGTGTGGATGGTCTCGGGATTATATCCTAAGAAAGCATCAATGTTGTTAGCAGCTTTCCAAACGAATCGTCAAAAAAAAAAAGGATAGGCCTACTAATGACTTCAATTCAACAACAAGCTTGCCAAATATACAGCCAGCATGAACAACTGAGAAGAGCAGGCTATGGAGCCTACATAGACTTTCTTGACTCTTACACAGTTAAAATCTTTGGACCATGTGGTAGTGTTTGCAGTTTTGATGCGGACCATGGCAGTCTGTGAAACCTTAAAGGTCATTGACTTTCAACTCGGCGAAGGACATTTGAGGGCAACACAGATTGTTGTGGTCACTGACTCAAAATCTGTACTACAGGGTTTGCAAAGCCCTGGACCATGGTCAACCAATATCGACACTGTCATCATGGCCTCATACAATATAAAGCAGCGCTATGGCATTCCTGTGATAATGCAGTGGGTACCAAGTCACATAGGTGTGACTGGGAACACTATTGCAGACACCTTGGCCCACCAGGGAGGGCAAATTCCACCAACTGAACAGGCTTTAAGTTTCCACCATGTCCTGGCTAAAATAAAAAAAAAACTGAAATGGAAAAGTAGTTTGAGTGCTGGGACAAGTCCCAAAAAGCCGGTGGAGTCTGGGAGCGCATGAGGCGCCCTGACCGCACTTCCCCGTAGTGGAGGCTGTCCAGGCCTGAGCAAGCTATTATAGCACAGCGCAGGACAGGCCATACTTTTCACGGCTATGGCCAAATTTCGATTCCCGGTGCCCCCGCTGTGGTGAAGAAGAGGAAACCGTGCCTCATATTCTTTTTGAGTGCCCCAGACTTGCTGATCTCCGCCTCGACAGATCTGGGAAACCAAAAATTCTCGACCTGTATGGCGACACCTATGCCCTATGCACTACGCAAGATAGCATGGTTTCTGTTCAGCTCTTTTGCAAGAGAGGATTTAACCCTGTCAAGCCCTCACTCAATAGGAGTTTAATGAATGAATGAATGAACAACTGAGAATGGTGGATGATGTAAATAGGGACCTGCGAATCAGGAAATTTTTTTCGAATCGAATATCGAATCGAATATCAGAAAATATTCGAATTTCGAATCGAATTCGAATCGAATATTCTTGAAAAAACTTGACAACCAAGAAGTGTAAAATAAAACTTGAACTTCAAAATTTTTATTATATTATGTTTATTTATACTGAAAGACATTAAAATGTTAGCAGTAATTAAATTGCAAAGCAGGCGTTTTAAAAAAAAGTTCCCCCTTTCAGACCTTGTGGTCTATAGGGCAGATGATGTAAAGGTCATCTGATTCTGTGGCCTACGGTTAACGAGGGTGTCATGTGGCCAGCACAACGACCAACCGCCTTTACTTTTCCCCAACTAATGTCAGGTACCCGTTAGAGCTGGGTAGACTCAAGGGCGCCCGAAAATCCCAAAATAAAAATCTCAGTCTTCACCAGGATTCGAACCCGGGACCTCCAGTACGGAAGCTAAACGCTTTACCGCTCAACCACCGCGCCCTCGCGTTTTAAAAAAGTAGATCTTTATTTATTTTTGGCCCAAATCAAAGTTTCAGCATTATTTTCCGAGAGATTGTGACGATGGTCAGTGATAATTTGTCCTCCTACAGAATTAACTCTTTCTTATGAACAATTTGTTGCCTGAATTACAAGCAAATTCCTAGCTGCTCTGGCCAAAAGTGGAAAAATATTAATACTTTTAAAATGTTTCGATTTACAACTGCTTGCTTCGAATACAAACTGACTTCATCCTTAATTTGCTCAGAAATGGTGGAAATTTTGTTGATTCTGGTATCTCCTTGAGCATCATGCACTTTCTTGAACATTGAATCCATAAGGCTTCCCCTATTCCTGTCTTGAACAAGACTTTCACGTGGCAATTCATCAGAATTTTTGCCAATTTTTCTTCCGTCAGAGTTAGCCAATATTGTCTCTACAAATAAGACAGCTTTTTTAGTTTCAGCTTCTGAAAATAAGTAGTGTTTAAATCTTGGATCAATGAATGTGGCTGCCAGGAGATGATCCATTGTCAAATCAAATCTTGCTCCAAGTTGTTTCAATAGCTCATCTCGAAATTGTTGGAGACCTGTTGGTGATTTGGACACTAACTCTTCCTTCAATGTAAAAATGCAAGGATAGATCAAACTTATGCTGACATTGGAATCAGCACTCAAAACTGTTGTTGCTTCTGCTGTTGGTCTTAGAATTGGAAGAGAAGCTTTCAGAGTATCTTGTAAAGTTTGTGTTAATGGTTTTGGTGGATTTCTTGCACATTTCTTTTTAACTCCACATTCTACAAGTGCAAGAGAGACAGGAACAGAGTTTTGGTCAATCCATTCCAGCAAATAATATGTACTATTGAATCTAGTAATAACATCTAAAGGAGGCTTTGATTCCTTCATTCCTTGATCAGTTTGATATTTGGACAACATAGTTTGACCAACAGTTGATGAATGAAAAAAAGCCAGCAATCCTGTGAACATGACTGATTAGGTTCTGAATGATTTTTTGAGCATCTAAAGCAGCATTGATTGAAAGTTGCACACCAAAACCGAGCTTGAATTATCCACAAAAAAAAAGCATTACTTTTTTTGAAAATATTCGAACATTCGAAAATTTAAAATAATTTCGAATCGAATTCGAATATTCTTTTAATATTCGAAATTCGAATCGAATATCGAATATTCGCAGGTCCCTAGATGTAAACAAGGAGCACATTAAATAATTTGACAATTACTGACTGAAAATAACTCATCACATAATAAATGTTAGTTTTAACTTTAGCATGCAACAACCTTTCATTTAGTGGTCACCACAAAGAGTATCATTAAGGACAGGGGTGGCAAAGCTATGTCACATGCTCCAAAAGTGTCACATTGCACCCCGAGAAAAAAATCAAGGAAAGTCAATCCTCTTCGCAAAAATGATTGAAAGCAATTTATAGCGGGTGGCGGGGATAAAAATTTCACGGGAATTTAATTTACTAGATTTTATTATAAATTGGCCGAAATGTTTATTAAACTAATTAAACCAATTAAAACAACATTCAATACTTTGTACATTGTTAGTACTGTACTCTTCATCAGTTTTATACATTTTTTATGTAACCTATTTAAGCTTTTTGTTGTTCGAAAGAAAAAAAAAAAAAAAAAAGGATGATAATTTACACATTTTTAAAGAAGTTGTTGTCCTTAAATCACTCTAATAACAAACTAGATGATTAGGTAAAGGTTGGAATACCCCACAGTAAATATACTGATACATATAAACTACTGGATTTCTTTGTCTCACAAATATGTGTCATACGGGAGGGGGGGGGGGAAGGGGACCCATCCACAAATTTTTGAACCCGGGCCCAGGGGTACCTTGCTACGCCACTGTGCCTAGTGGAATGTATGGACATACCTTTCTCCCATTTTCCATTGCAATATTAACCAATTAGTTAATTAATTGTTGGTGGTTAATTGTTTTGTTTCATATCGAAATAAGGGGAATAAATGCGACTTGTTGAGAGATGTGGATGTATATATGGATTTAATCCCCTTATTACGTTTCGACATGTGTATGCTCCCACTTCTCTTTTTCGGATCAAGTTAAAAATTTGCATAACTATTCATAGCCAATGATGATACACGAATCAATCCAAAATAACATATAAATAATCATTTATTAATCACTTAGTATTAATTAATTAATTATGTTCTATTTAGCAGAAAGGAATATAAACCTTGTAGTTTTCGGCTAAATGACAGTAATTCACGATTCTTTTCCTTAAATAAGCTTTGTTTTTTTAAAAAGTATTCTTATTTTTTTCTGTTGCTTGTTTAAAATTCTTTTTCCGGACAAAACCATCTTTGCATTTATTGTAGAATAACAGAATGCTGGACGTGTATTGTGTTTGCTGTGTTTCCTGCTAGATCTCTTCTACTGTTAGGAAAGCATCTTAGTTTAGGTTTTTTGTTTGTTTTCTTTCTTAGGCAACGCTTCAACATTTTCCCTCCCCCTTCGGGTGGAAGTGGTCGTTAGATGAATCAGATGTCCTTTATGGTTCGAGACTTCCGGTCCCTTTTATGAATCATTTGACCAGGGAAAGGCTTTTATCAATTGGCCAGGATGAGAAATTGACTCTTCACCAACGCCTCTGTCTGGAGTCCCACTGCGACTAGGTGATCATGTAGTCACACCCGTCTGGTCGTAGGACACGGTCCCTTGAGCCAACGACACGAGTTCCTCCTCCCATGCAAGGCCAGAGGCCGATCCAACGGGGTGCTCCCCATATGCCTATAATGTTCCACCGTATCCGCGGGATGAGTCGGTTTTGCCAGTAGTGAAGCAAAACATAACCCCATAGGAAAGCCTAAGAACCGAGGCCATTGCACTGGCGGGGATTTAAGAGAGTTCCCAACAATCATGTCACTATCTACACACGTTCTTCAAGGGGGCCATCTTATGGCGGACACCGGCACGGCAGATGTGGTACAGAGAAGGAATTATTGGGGATTTGACCAATGACCTCTGCCTTCGGCTTCGCCCATGACCCAAGAGTCTTGGGAAATGAGCCGTTGGAGTTGGATCCCTCCCAGACAAAAACAGTAGTTCAGACAGAAGGATGAAAGGAAGCTTCCGTGTACTTAGTTCCTATAGTCTTCGACTCCTCTCTTAGGACAAACAAAAAGAAGAAGGTATATTGTCACGGTTGTTTTTCTTTCTAAATACAAATGTACTACAAAAAACACAGAAACATCAACATGCGATTAAATATTCTCCACTGAAATCGTTAACTCCTTTGACAGATAAGCTCATTTAAAGAAAGATAACTCAACCTGTACTAATCTGTCATATTGAATTGTTGTTTCGTACTAAATATTTCTTAGCAGAACTGGGATTCTATATTCCTTTTTGTTTCGTTTAAAAAAAAAAAGTCTGTCACGATTTTGAATTTAAAACCTAGGACGCACAATTTCTAAAAATAGCCCACCGCCATTTTTATCTATCCATCGCCGTCGCAGACAGTTTGACAGTAATCTAAGTAATTATTGGAAGCAGACGTTCAATTTCGGAGGAGACTGTCGCAACGGCGCGCGGACGTGCCCATACCTACATCTGATGGATGCTATGCAACGTAACATTTTTTGCATTGTGTGTGTGTGTGACAGAGAGAGAGAGAGAGAGAGAGAGAGAGAGAGAGATTAAGTTACGTCATTGCTTTAGATACAAATATTGATTGTTTGAATAGGAACATTCTTTTACGTGTTTCGTTTGGATTGAAAGACAGAATAACAAAATACCATTTCACCCACTTTCTTACAGATTGTATTTACATAATACTGTTCGTTATAATTGATTCTCCAAAATATATAATGTAGCGATATATGTTTCATTTATAAGCTATTTATATCTCTCTGGGAGACTCTCTTTTCTTTGTAAATTTCTAGCATCGCAGAATAATGCAAAGTAACAATTAAACATACAATATTGCGAAACAAAATTTGGCAAGGTCAAGGAATACCCAAAATACTACAATCATGAGAGAAATAGATGATATGACTATAATATCACTTAAATTTAACTAAAAGGAGTGAAAAGTATGCAAAATTATAAAACCTTACTAGATACTGGTAATCATGCTGGACTCGCCTTAGATAGGGAACGTGGGGAAAGAAAAATAAGCAGAGATATACACGAAGACGTCTGCTATTTAACACAGAATATGTTCATATTGCATCGATATCATTTATGTTTTAGTTGTAATGCTTGAGGTGGACAATTTTAGTGAAACTGAATTTTCAAATATATTTGGACCAATAAAATTATCTTATCTTCCAGATATACATATAGGCGTAAGCTATTTTAAAGAGAGATAGGCAAGGATGGATAGACACAGAGAAAATCATGACACAATAGAAGACACAATGAGACATGAGTATTGTTGAAAGATCCATTTATGATGGACTATGATGTACGGAAGGTGTGATGGACACAAAAGTATCAGACATTAGGGTAACTACAATTAATAGAATTCTAAATGACAGTGCTGTATAAACATGTTTAGACCTTAAAAATGAATATTGATATATATGGACACAAAATGTTAAACATTCCGTTGTGGCTATTATTGAAGAATCTAAGCAGTGTGACATTAACAATTAATCTAAAGTATTTATATTAGTAACTAATTATTGACACAAATAAGAGGGTGAAAAATGAGCGGGAAATCTTCTTTACCATCCCTGCCCTGAATCCTTTGATGTCTACATTATATAATGGCTCTTAATACGGAGCCCCTTTTTTCCTCCGCACTGTCATGAGTATCATTTTTTTCCTTTTTTTTCTTTTGTATCATGAAAATGGAAATTGCCATAGTTGGTATTTTTCATAACGCCACCAATAGCCCATAGCCTAAGGATAAAATATAAGTTAACATTTAAAAAAATATTTTCAAAATAATTTTTAAACAGTGCCTTATTTCTCCGTGTCTAATTTTCTGTCTTATCCAAAAAATGTCCAATTTGTCGGTGCCAAAGATTGGGGTGCTTAAATTACTGAGTGCCTAAATTTCCGGGTTGCTAAATTCCCTGGTGCCCAAATTACCGTTGCTCAAATTTCCAGTGTCTAAATTTACAGACACCATTTATGATGGACAATGCTATGTGATGAGACCAAAGTATCTTACTTCGTTTTTTTTTCTAACCTTGGTAGATAGAATTCTACCGGACAGTACATTGATGAACTTACCAAAAAAAAAAAAACTGGACAGGGATATAAGCACAATAGCACTGGATATTGATGGTTATACGTTTGAGGTGAAGATTCCTACATGTTAATACATGGGTAGGCCTATGAGATGACCACAGTCACTGGTCTTTATTGCATGTTCATGCCATGGACACGAGTACATCACACGTATCTGTAGATACTGTATATCAGGGGTTTTCAACCTATGGGTCGCGACCCCCTTAGGGGTCGATTGACCAATTGCCAGGGGTCGCATAAGACCATCGAAAATATGGATTGTTATTGTTCACTCTTCTATTGCTATATATATGTGTGTGTGTGTGTGGGGGCTAGGTAAAAAGGTTGAGAACCGCTGCCGTATACAAACAGTTGACAATGTTGTAGGAGCAAGACAACTTTAGACAAGGGTACACTATCTCAAATGTTTGAGAATATAATAGATACAGATAATACGTATTTCTTCGTGGGGGGTGTGGTGGACATTTCACACCAGGTATGGACATGACTGTGAATGTAATGGGTATAAACCAACTAAGGACAATGCTGGATGTCATTACAGGAGCCACGGATGTTTAACGCTGTGATGGGCACTACAACAATCAACAGTGATGACGTGTAATGACGTGTGATGACACGAAATAAAGACGACACTTGACATTAGTCATTACTGTGTGTGGTGTGTGTGTGTGTGTAAGTGTCAGGGGGGGGGTTGAGGTGTACACACAATCTGGACAGAGCTACTAGGACACGTGATAAACAGAAAACAACAACAACAAGAATGGCCAGCTTCGTCTTAGACATGTTAAGCTCACGCCATAGCGTTGCTGCCAGTTAGGACGGTACGAACTTGTGCTTCAGTGATACAACAACGGTCATAACATTGGGATCGCCTCACACTGAATACGATTATATATTCTGGTTTGGGGGTTCACAAGGCTCAGAAAGCGCAATTAGTGCAGTCTAGAGGTATATGTAGTTTATAAGCTGCTCGGTGTATGATTCAAGCTGGTATTGCTACTGTTATAATTAACATGGCTATAATGGACCTGTGCAAAACATCTGGTTGAGATATATTGGTTACTGAAGCGACCACTTTCACAAAGATAGTCCACAAACCTTATATTCCTGCACGTTTCATAATGTTGAATGTCAAATGAAAATGTAAAATAAACAAAAATCAATAAAATGTTCATTTTAAAAAACAAAAATCACAAGTTCGTAAATAATAAAGGCTAAACTATATATTATATAGGTAATGTCACAAGATTTATACTGACAACGATCTGAATTGATACACTCAGCTCTGGAATCTCAACTACGAGTTTAATTTATATATTATATCAGACAAAAATTAATACAATTTTATTTTTATAACTTAACTATCATAGAAGGCAAACAATTTTAACGAAAGTTCTTCAAAATAAATAAAATTACTTTGTATGAGATCGTGGAAGATTCTCTTTATCTTCACACAGGGTAAGCGTGCTATGCCTTTTGTTTAGTATAAACGATTTAAGTGTGTTTATTTTTTAATTTTGGATTTAAAAATAGTTTTGTACAGAATAAAAACATTACTTTGTTATATAACACGTACCTCAATATGGAGCTGAATGAAAAATAAAAACAAAAACAAAAAAATCAATAAATGAAAATAAATTAAAAACAAAAGTAAAAAACAAAACACCAAACAAACTACAAAATCAAACAAACAGAACAAAACTAAATGAAAGAAATTTAAAACTTCGCAGATGTCATGCAATGAAAATCAATTTCTGACTTTCCTGTATCAGTTATTCCGCATGTCCTTACTTTGTCTAAACCTGGAATATTTCCGGTAGCTTTCACTTTCAAAGCACTTGCCTATATAGGACATCAAAATTGTCAATTTTTTTTTTTATTACGTCTGCAATGTGGAACCAGAGAGTTAAAAGAAAACTTAGATCAAGATTATTTTTTTTCCCTTTCTATCCAATGACTTGAACAGTTGTATTAGTGAAATACTTAATTTGAATCGCTTTTGGAAAAAGATTTTGGGTTTCTTCTGTCACAACATCTCTATTCAAGTGAGAACTTGAAAGGATCTGGAACCAGTAACCACAAACCGGGAACCGGCATGGACTCCGACTATTAAAAAACAACAACGATTTTCTTGTAAATTTATTAAGTCTGTATATATTTACTTGCTTGTTAGCCACATGAATTAAACTGTAGTTTGACCCTTGTAATTTTTCAAAGAAAACAAATTAATGCGAACTTGGCTTGAGAATTAGCCAACAAGAGTTGTGATCTATAGAGCTAATGATGTAAAGGTCATCTGTTTCTATGGCTGACGGTTAACGAGTGTGTCTTGTGGCCAATACAGTGACCAGCCAACACAGTGACCGGCCAACACAGTGACCAGTCGCTTTACTTTTCCCAACTGAAGTCCCATTAGACTGGATGGACTCAGTGGCGCCGTAAAAAATCCCCCAAAATAAAAATCTCAGTCTTCGCTGAGTTTCAAACCCAGGGCCTCTCAGTTCAGAAGCTAGTTGTCCACTTAGCCACCGCACACCTGTTGATTAAAGATAGAAGGTTGTACAAAGAAGAAGTGCAAAACTATAATCCAGGATTGAAAGCTTTCGCCAGGAACCTGTAAGGTGTTAAGTGAAAGCAAGCCATCCTTGTGTTAAAGAGAAATAAATAAAGCGGAGATTCAGCTAGATCAGTGCTGCCCAATTTACGGCCCTCTGTCTTTATCCGGACCTTCGAAAAAATATGCATACAAAAATAAAGGCTTGGTGTTCTTGAAATATTTTTTTTTAGCGGTGATGCGACCTGTGACTCTTGTCAGAAATGGATGTAGCCCCCCACGCCGGGAAAGTTTGAGTACCATTGATCTAGATCTCCACGCACTTTTACAATTTAGATTTGGCCTGACTACGCCTCAAAGTGATGCCTGAGTGAGTGTGTTTGTCAGAGGAGTCAGATTCGGCCAATAGACATGTGTTAAATGGAACCGAGTTCATTGTACTAGCGGGGATTGTAGACAAAGTTAACAGCCTTCTCATAATCCACATACCTTTCTATAGCGTTTCTATAGGGGCCGTTTTCATGGCGGCACCCGCACGGCAGATGAGTTATACCGAAGGTAAATGAGAGGATCTCCCTGGTGTGATCGGTCTTTCGCCTCGCCTCCAACCCAACTGTTTTAGATAGGACCTCCGGTGAAAGAATTTCAATAGACGTACTCTAGATTTAAATGACGTACACAAAAGTTGGCAGATGGTGTTACCCATTGAGTACATCGACATCTTTAAAAAATCAATAACTAATGTTTTGATAAGGTTATCGATATCAATACAGGCAGGTAAAAGCAAGAGAGTTGTCTCTCGTTCTAAAACAGATACATATGGATTATCTACCCCTGGTAATACTACTTACAGAACTAGGTCACCCATGACCAAGTACTTTTTTTTTTACTCCTCGTCGAGGTAAATCTAGCACGCAATATTGATCTTTTTTTTTTTATAGAATAATTAAATTCCAGGTTGTATTTTTTTCTTAGACTGTACTTAAATAGTTCTTTTACTTGTGATAGAAGGCATTTTTGGTTAGTTAATTGATCAGCATCTAATTCATCTACAGCTCTTCCATCTCCATTCATTGCACACGTTCATCTTAAATACTCTATTATTTTTTTTTAATTGGGCGCAAAGTTCAAAAGCTTAAAAAACAACATGTACAAAAGTCCATAGAGACATGTATACAGCATGTACACAGAGAAATATACATCACTTTGTACTAGAAAGGTTCGTGTCTTCCTGGCACATAATAAACTTGATACAGTGAAGACATTCACATCCATTTAGAATGTATACTGGAAAATGCATAAAGTCTTATTTCTTATTCCTTATGCTAGGACAGATTCGAATAAGTTCTATTTCTTCCTTAGTGCCGTTAGTGCTTAAACTTGACAGAGCTTAAGTCTCTAATCACTACGACTAGTATAACTGTTTAGAAAGATAAGTGTTCAATGGTATTGTCTTTTCTTTAAGAAATTCTGTAATATATACGATGTAAATTTCTTTTCATTGGCTAGATCTATGTAGCTAAATAACTACAATGCTATCTGAACCAATCGCTACTCATTGTTATTGGTTGTGTGATTAAAAAAAAAAACGGCTTCACATTAAGAAATTCAGAAAGTTTAGTTTAGCTCAATGCATGTGTCCACGCCTTTTGTTTAAGGGATAGGGTACGGATAGGGTAGTAATGATCTTTAGTTTTGAAAGTTTAGAAAGAATGCACAATCATTTCTCGGATATTCACGCAAATTTTATGAAACAAAACCATTTCCTGTTTGTTTCCATTGAGATAATGTTTCAAAATTACTAGATTTAAATAATTCATGTTGAGTTAAATCATTTTATGAACATTTAAATAGATTGATTACCTATATCATTCTAGATAATGTATCTAAAAAGTACAAAAAAATGGTGGCAATACTATTATTGTCGATGTTCAATTAGATCTAGTCATGGGCGCCCGCAGGGGGGTGCAAGGGGGTGCACTTGCACCCCCCCTGCATTCTGAGTAGCCAAATTTTGGTCATTTTTTGAACCACCAAATCAATTAACTTCTAAGTAGCAGCTGAACATGTAGTGCTTCCATTGGTTAATGTAGTAGTAGATTAGCCCAGGCGTATGGAATGGATGACCAACCATGTACATGCGTGCCTCTGAATTGTGAGAAGCCACATTGTAGCCAATTTTGTTGTATTATATTTTATAATGAAATACATCACGTAGATGTAGATTTAGTCAGAAGCGGTGCAGGTGCACCTCCATGTACCCCCTACCCCATGTATTATTGATTCAAGAGTTAAATAAAGTAATGTTCAGAAAAATTGTGCGCATCATCTTCTAAGTGTAAATCTAAAGACCTAACATTGGACTATTGTAAAATGTAGTAACTTAACAAGTAGTGCTTCCACTGAAGTACAGTTGTAAAGATACGCTATTATTGTTACTAGAATATGCCAATCTGTAGTTCATGTCCGACCATGTAAGATTTACTATTGTCTTGGAATTCTTTGCACTATAAAGGGTGTCTAAAGCATGTTAGTCGGTACGATTTTTTTTTTCATTTGCACATAGCTATAGTTATTATGTTTGCCACAAGATCGACTTTCACAAGACATTCTGAATGTTGATTTAACAGAAGGCAATAGATCCGCTGGTCATCCACTGCCAAAGTATACTGATGTATGCAAACGTGACATAAAGCTCTTCAAAATCGGCACTAACAGCTGGGAAAAAGTGGTACTGGATAGATCAACATGAAGAGCGAGCATTAAATGAAAGTCCTGGGTTAAAGATGTCATTCATAATAGTAGTAGAAAGAAGTGTGAAAGTACAAAGGATTAACTTCTTTAGTCACACAAGAAGTTGCAAAGGGAAAAATATTTAGTTCAGGTCTAATTAATTAATTTGTCAATTAAGGGGTTACTGGAGTCCAAAATTTTTTTTTTTATTTTTGCTTTAACCTAATAACTTTTGTTATATTATATCATATGACAACTCAATGAAAAAAAGTATATGTTTAATTTTGTTTTATGCTTCCTGGTTTCCATAGAAATGGCGGCCATCTTGAAAATAAACAAAAATTAGTTCATATAGAAAAATTCTAAAATTTTTCAAAATTGATAAACTTCAAAGCTAAAAATGCTCAAGTCTTTAAGTTTAATGCTGTCTGAAAGGAACTAGCTTGATATTATACAATTTTTCTAAATATTCTGCATTTTATAATTTTTTAAAAAAGGATGATTTTTTACATGTAAAATTTATCCACTTTTTTTTTCTCAAAGGCTCATATTTTAAAAAATCTTTCAGATTAAGTTATAAAAACTAGCTGATTCTCTGTATAAATTATCTCTGAGTATGCATACCAAATTTGATACATTTATCTCTATTAGTTCCAGAGATTTTAGAAATATTCTACAGGGGGGTCACCAAAAAAAGGCATTCCGAGAAAAACCCTAAAAAAGATTTATATTTACTATAATTTTAGAGTCATTGCATACTTAAAAATACTCTTTTCCCAAATAAAAATGATTTTTTTCAGCAAAATTTTTGGTGCCAGCTTATAGAATACATGTCCAACTATTAAATTACAACAAAATTGGAAAATCAACTTTTTTACCCAAAATTGACTTTTTCACTATCCAGTTTAACTTTCGATGTGATAAATGTTATATTTTCTTTGAACAAAAGAGTCTTGCGGAGTTCCGGTCGGTGTCCGCGCTCGATAAAATAGCAGGTTAAACATATCCAATACACTATTTTACAATAGAAGAGATACAAGAAAGTTCTTCAAATGCAATCGTCGAAGTTAAAACGTTGATTTGGTTCGAAGAGCACTGGCAGCTGGAATAGACCAAAAAATACGAGCTGTAGCATCATGAATTATTTCCATTTGCTGAGTATTTAGAGATGAACCTGCAGATATCTCAGGCACTAAGCAGATGTCTTTGAGTGTTCGGTTTGTTGATTGCGATTGTATTCGACTTCATAGATTTAGTACCTGTTGTTCAGATAGACGCGCTGTATGTGTTTAGTGTCATTGTACAGTCTAGACAAGGACAAACTACTTGGCCAAAGCTGCACTGTTATGGCTGTATTCTTTTTCAGTAACTGTCCCTAGCGATAGCGTTGGTGCTCTGAATCTTAATAATCTTTTAATAGTCATTTTTCCAACCTTTACTCAATCAGATATTTTTCTTGTTAAATAAATATGGGACTATAGCTCACAATTTATGCTTGAATCCTTACAATGCAAAACATATGTGGAATCTAATTGGTACACTTAATTTTCCCTACCACTTCCGAAATATTTTGTTTAGAACTTTGAATTATAGTTCTGTTACAAAACAAAGTGAAAAACATACGATGAATAATGAGCTGCAGATGTCAGGAGAATGCGTTTCTACTGTGAAAAATGCAAGAAAACGCTTTTGGCGTCGGGCTTCGCCACAAACTCCACTGATCAATATTGAGCTGTAGATGTCAGGAGAATGCGTTTCTACAGTAAAAAATGCAAGAAAACGCTTTTGGCATCGGGGCTTCGCCAGGAACCTCATTGATGAATAAGCTGTCAGTGGGATGCATTTCTGCAATGAAAAGTTCAAGAAAATGTTTTTGGCGTCGGGGCTTTGCCCCGAACCCTACTTATAAGGAGGCTTCTAGCGCTTCCCCTGAACCCTGAGCTATCGAGAGAAAGGCCTCAACATGACTGGGTTTATTTCTACTAAGTTTGAGAAACACTGCTTTTTTTTTATTCTCATATATATATTCTGAACGCACGTTTATGCATAGTTTAGGGTTTACTGGGCGTTAGAGTTAGGGTTTGGAAAAAATCCCCCCCTCCAAAGTTTTGGATATGCTAGTCTTGCACCCCCCTAC
>JADKLZ010022661.1:0-19852 GCA_021533235.1 Biomphalaria straminea | reverse complement strand
AGTTAAGAGTGTCATCGTGGTGCACTGAGTTAGCATCGTCAGCGTCTATGTGGTGCAGGGGATCCTGTCACCATAGACCGAATGTTGTCCTTTAAACTGGCTAATGCTTGTGAATAGTGGCGTATTTAGAATTGAAAAGGCCCTAATCTATTTGAGACAAGGGGCCCTTTTATAAGTTCAGATATTATATGTCAGTGCTGAATTTTTATTTGGGGTTATAGCTTGTGCTGCCAGGAGGTAAACCCAGCCTTGTTTGTGAGCTTCGAGATAGTATGCGCTCGTGCATAGATTGAAAGGGACATTGCCCGAGTGAATCGCCTTTGTACATAGTCTGGAAGCATCGTGAACAGACACATATTTGATGTTATTCACTACAAATGTTTAAATGCCTTGACTATAAAAAATAGTGACACTAAATATTTATGTTTACTATATTTCTATCATTACGTTTGCCAAAAAAAAAAAAAGTTGAAATAAAAAACTTGTTTGTGTGTACAATAGGTGGATAAAATCTGCATATATGAACTTGTGACGATAGTCAGTGTTGATTTTTCAAAGATGCTTGTGCTGAAGTTTTGGACAAAGTTTGATGACAAACGGTGATGCAGTGACTTCAGACAGATTCAGATCGATGCGGTCCATACTTATTAGTGAGCTGATTATTCTATCTGTATTTATTTCAATGTTAAATATGTATAAATCTTGTTACCATTTTTAAATTTAATGTAGGCCTACATTTTGTTTTCTATGTTAAGGCGTGAAAAGTAGTCAAGCAATGGTTTGGTCGTTTCTTCACTAATCATCGCTCCCAGATTATTTCCCAAATCTAATGAAGCATGGTCGAGAGGCTAAGTACGCTTAAACTTGACTTTGCTTGGCTACCTATGAAGGGGGCTCGAGGTTCGACCTCCGACTCGAGCTAACTGAGCGCCTAAAGGCAGAAAGGAAAACCTTCTCCCAGATAACCCCTCCCTCCCACTGGTCCACAAATGAGATTGGAACACAGCGCTCTGAGCATGCTATAAGCATGAAACTAGCGCTATATATAAGCTATAATTATTACTATTATCTAATGGTTTGTTTCGTGTATTCCGATTAAAGCAGCTTTTGTATTATATTTCTACGCCTCTTCACTTCAAGAGTTTATAAATTAGCCTACTATAGCCAGTATTTTCCTTGACTGATTCGAAATTTGGATGTCATGCTCATTTTTGTGACTAGTAGATAGATCAATAGGGTCAGTCTTGTATGATTCTGTTAAACTACCGGTGTTTAATAATGGTAATTTATTTAATTCTTTTTTGTTTCAATAATTCAGCATCTTAAATCGTTTTTATGCTTTATACATGTAGATCTATAATAATCTAGTTTTCTATATTCTGGACTGTAGTCATTTTCTGTTTCATCACTTGGCCAAGTTGAAGTTGTACAGATCTAACTTATAATGTCTTAATATGATTTTTTGTTTGTTTTTGTGTTGTTGTTTTTTCAAAACACTCACTGGTGGTAATTTAAACTCATTAATATTAAATATAGTTCTTAAAAAAACAAGACGAGATTCTGCTACTACGCTCTTGCGTGCGCTCCATTGGCTTCCCGTGAAAGCAAGAATTGAATACAAGGTCGCCACACTTTGTCATCAGTGTATTTACAACAATGAGATGCTCTTGTACCTTAGCGAACTAATTACTCCTTATGTCCCCCAGAGAGCCCTACGCTCAATGGACTCAACGCTTTTAGTGGTGCTACGGTCAGCGGGCTTTTTCAGTTCACGGACCAAAGGTTTGGAACTCACTCCCCATTGATCTAAGACAGACAACTTGCTACACCACTTTTTAGAAGAACATTAAGACTTATTTGTTTAAAACTTTTTTAGATTAGTTTGTCATTTTACATGTTTGTGTTTGTAATGTTTTTACAGCGCCTTGAGCCTACATTTTTGTTTGTTAACAGCGCTTTATAAATAAAATTATTATTATTATTATTAATGATAATAAGTTGTTTCCACACACATAGAAAGTGTTCCATGGTTGTTTTAGACCACATAATCTAATGTAGCCAAGTTTAATAAGATGTTATGTACTACCTCATATTATTAAAACTTTTTTTTGATGAAAAACGCCTCTGAAACCTATCAGTTGGTGTCCTATGATAATGTTATCTTAAATCGGATTAGAGCAGATCAAACTCTAAAAGCTGCAGTCATAGGGGTTTTAAGTTCTCAACCAATTGTTTCAGAAAGGAAGAATTCAACTTTTTATGTTTCCTCTGAAACAGAATTTAATGTTGTTGATTGGAACAAGTTAATCATTGCATTGTATTCTTTATATAAAAGTAGAATAGATCAATAAGTCTGATCGATAAACATATCTACATTTTATCCAGCACTAGACAGGTGATATACAAAATATATTATAAATAGGCCGATCAAATAATATCAGATATTCACCTTCACCTATCCCTTAAGTCTTTTGAACCGTTGGGGCACCACACAAGATCAGTTGACCATCTTTCTCCATTCCTCTTTGTCTTTTGCCTTGGATAAAACTTTCTTTAATGACAAAATTATCCATTCGTTTATGTTGCCTTCCCATCGCTTTCTCTGTCTCTCCTTTTTCCTGGTACTGTTCCCTGATGGAAAGTCTTTGCAAGCCCTAAGGACCTTGTGATATAAAGAGCTTAACTTTGCACTTTATTGACAGTAGTTAGCAATTCATTATGCTGTATTTTTTTAATAAAGGTAAACAAATAAACAAATTCAATTATTAACCAAAATGGCAAATCTTTCAATTCATCCTATTTTATTCTTCTCATTGAAATCTATAAATAAGAACAAGGGGAATCACTCCAAGCAATAATTAAATAATAATAAATTATGTTCAGTAAACTGTTACACAGTGCAGCATGTTGTGTTAATGCAGCTTATTGGATGTTATTTCATGTTTATATCAAGTGCCGCTAAACTGCTTGTTTAGATGTTACGTGCTAAAGACAAAGTTGCATTTTTAGTGAGTGATTTATTGCTCATGATTTTACTGTGTATGTTTGTTGAAAGGTGCATCTAACGGACGACAGTGCAATAAAATGACTTGATCTAGATCTATTTGATATGTGAGTTAATGACTGAACTGTCGATATGTATAATATAAATTGACATGTATTTTTAAAATGCTTCCTAACTGTTTCAGAATATATGTCAAGAATATGTCAGTAATGGTTACATAAATGCAGTAACTTGTTACAAATAGTCAGTGTTAATAAACGTTTTGTTTTAATTTGCTAAATACTTCACTTTGGACACCATGTAAATTTATTTTTTTTTTAAAAAAAAAGGAAATTTGTTTACCCACTAGACAGTATTATTGCTACAAAGCGACTTTTGCTGATGTATTAAACTTACAGAAGAAAAGAATATAATAAATCTTGATGTCTTGTAACATTTTATTTACAAATCAAAATAGCAATTTATTACCTGTATCTTCTATATTTTTTTTTTACTAATAGGCTAAAGTCCTATGTATAGGATAGGCCTATATGTAAGATAGCTTTAAAAGTTACAATGTAACGCTGGTGTGTAAAACTTTCAATTTGGCAGTTTCAAACTCATTACCATTTATATATGCCTGTGAATGACATGTTGAAGCAGGGGAGGTAACAATGACTAAGGTTCGTTTGGGTACAGTGTACTATACTCAATTATTAATGTCACATCTATTATAAGTACTATGAAAAAAAAAACAAGTTCAAGTCTACACCATTGCGTATGCTCAAAATGTAAATTATATTTTGTTTTAAAAGGACTTTCTTAAAATAGATTTTTTTTTTATTCTTACTTTTTTAATTGAAACTATTCATTTTATTTAACTTGTTAAAAAATTGTTCTTGCCCATTAAAAATACACAGAATCTACAATACTCCTTCAATTTGGTGCATAGATTTGTTTTAAGTTTTATACTGTTGAATATTTCAGTTACAAAAAAAAATATAGCACTTAAATTCATCTACATATAGCTAACAGAGGAGTCAGTGTGGCTTGAGTGGCAAAGCGCTTGGTTTCTGAACTGGTGTCCAGGGTTCAAATCCTCTAATGGGTAACTAACTTTAGTTGGGGAAAAGTAAAGGCAGTTGATCATTTCGATGATTATTGGAACAGAGGCATAGCATCATTTAAGAGAGTAGAGAATTTCATGCATGACTGTATCACCTAGAAATAAGATCTGAAACTAAAATAGCAAGAGGTCATATGAGACAATTATACCTTGACACTGCAAAGAACTAAACAAGTTGGCAACAAACTTCCACTATTTTCTAAGGCTAAATCAATCAGGTTATTTACTTTATCAATCTACTTCCATGTCACTCAATTATTCAAACTGGCTACATGGTATGCACTTCAGACAGCCCTGAGTTTGAACCTTGCCAGCTTCCATCCCCTGCTGCCATGCCCAGCTTCCATCCCCTGCTGCCATGCCCAGCTTCCATCCCCTGCTGCCATGCCCAGCTTCCATCCCCAGCTTCCATCCCCTGCTGCCATGCCCAGCTTCCATCCCCTGCTGCCATGCCCAGCTTCCATCCCCTGCAAACCTGTAGAGAATTCGGACAAGAATGTAATCGTTTCTAAAAGAATTTCGGAAATGTATAAACGTATAAATGTATCATCAAATTTCTGCAAAATGGGTAACTTCTGTCCCTGTTTGCGCCTCATATTGGCCTCCATGTCATTACAACTCTTGGGATGCGTAGTTCTTTTTATCGGAGAACATGTCCCGCAAACCTCATGCGACGCTCTGTCACAACATTAAATTTTGACTCCCAGTTCGGTGTAGGTTCTCCCTGTTTGAGATCTGATCTGTGTAACTGACACCAAAAATCCGTCTCATCCATTTTTGTTGAGCCAAATTAAGACTTTTTCTCAATTTTAACAGATGACTTCTGTGTCTCACATGCATATGTTTCTGTTGGGATAGCCATTGTGTTGCGAAGGTGTATTTTTGTCTTGAGTCCAATGGCTTGACTTGTCCAAATAGGCTGCAGCCTTAGGAAAATGCTCCCAACCTTTCCTACATCATTTGTTATGATGCTGCCAAAGCAAAACAAAAAAAATGTCAACAGATAAACATGTAACAAGATCATGATGCTTCCCAAAGATAAATCCTGACAATGATATAGAATTGACTTGTTTTTTTTTCTTCAAAAAATCATACAAACACTCACACTTCAAGGAAATGTTAATTTACAAAGCCTTTAAAAAGTACAACAATTTATTCACAGTAATCTCAACAATATAACAAGTCACATGGTTCCAATTCAAGTCGGTCTTTGCACAAAAATTTTATTTTGCAAAGAATGGAAAGTTCAAGCACACCAATAAAATATCTTGTATTAATCAATAAAAATTCTAGTCAACGTGCAAATGAACAGTAACTGAAGTATTAATATTCCTATTACTTAACTTATGTCTAGAACACATCCCAACTATTTAATCCTTCTCAGTATGCTTAAGTTCAATGTATTTTACATCATGTGGGGGGTGGAAGGAGTTCAGGTAGTAGCTGCAATGACAACTTGTTTAGTGCCTTTAGATGCTCAGCAAAATAACTCAAATCTCTAATAAAAAAAAACTCTTGGCATTCATTTCAGAAAATAAAACATTCATGAACTTAGATACCTATCTCTAAACAGGAAAAATACACTACAAAAGATTCTGTGGTTGAACAATAGTATATCAAATAGTAATGAGGAGATAAATCTATATATCTAGCAGACAAAGTAAAAATTCATATGATGCTTGTAAAGTCAATTAGAAATCATTTAATGCCTTAAATTATCATAATGTAAAACAAAACATGAACAGCGAAAATAAAACAATAATCTGAATAATATATCATTTGACATTCATCACAAGCCACCCTCTAGTCACAAATAAACTAATCAACAACTCGTTACTGAATTCAGACAAGACAGTATTTTGTTTCCATACTAAAAAGTCATTCAATATTTAACACATTGGTTTGAGCACTGTGGTCTGGTCAGTCTATTCACATTTTTGATTTATTAGCAAAAAGATCTCCCAACTTTTGAGCCAGCATTATGTTGCCAGATAATTTTAATTTTCCACCAAGGAAGGCCTATGTTAAGATAAAGGAAAATATTTAATCTAAATTTCATGAAAAAAATTATGCATCACATAATTTTAAAACAAAAACTAGGCTTCAACATATTTGTATATACTTAAGTAAGGTTTAAAAAAAAAAATCAAGAATCTACAGCAAAATTGTTACCTTCTGTGGATCCAATTTGCCAGAAACCAAAGCCACAAAGTTCTCATCAGAAATTGTTATGACACAGTCTGCCTTGTTAACTGGTTTGCCCTCAAAAACCTGGCCAGTTTTGGAAGACTTCATGTCTACAACTGGGGAAAATGTTAACATAACAAAGTTTTAAGTTCAAAATTAATTTCATCTTTACAAAAAGGTGACCCTAGTAAAATTTGTGACTATGTCTTTGAGAGTATAGAGTTTAATTTATGCTGTTCTGAGATTTTAATCAGATTTTGATGACATTTCTGATTTAATCAGATCATGTATGATGTACAAGACATTCTGTATGGTGATCAGAAACAACACAGGAAAGCTGCTGGTTGTCCACCTCTAAGGGACACTGATGTATGCAAACGTGATATGAAGCTCTTCAAAATCAACACTAACAGTTAGGAAAAAGAGGCACTGAATAGATCCACATGAAGAGAGAGCACAAAGGAAATATCCAGGATTGCAGATGCCATACACAACAGTAGTAGAATAAAGGGTGATAACACAACAGCGCCTGGTGATTACAAATGCCCAATCTGTGACAGCAGCTGTGTTTCAAGGATTGGCCTCTTTAGTAACACAGGAGATGCCACAGACAAAAAATGCCATAGAATATAGATATTGGATAGTAACGCTGACCACATAATAGTAAATACCGTCATAAAATGTTTCAATTTTTGTTTCATTTAATTGAAATCCAATTTGATGAAAGGGTTACAAAAGTTTTCCAAATATTAAAATATAGATAATAGTAAAATTGTATTTATCAAATAATTAGGTTAGGGGATATTAGCTGAATTTGATATGACTTTAAATCATCATCAATGATGGAAAAGTAGCCAAATTAATTTAAAAAAAAAACAACAACTAATTCAAAGAATTTCCATCCTTAACTAGATATTCCATAATCTTGATTTTCTCTAAGCAAGACTATCTATTCCAAACAATACTACTAAGGATACTTCAACCCTCTTGTTTACCCAAGCTTAAACTCAAATAATAAATTCTACAAACTAGAATGTCTCACCCCATGTTGTGGCGTCTGCGCCATTCTTGGTAATATTCCACTGGAAGATGGCATTGATCTTGGCGACTAGGTCAGTGTTGTTTTTTACTTGAGATGCCATTTGTTGGAAAATGGTTGTGCTCTGCAAATCACTAACCTATTTGAAGAAACAATCAACTGAATTTCATGTAAATTAAAATAAAGGCACTAAAGATTTTAATGATTTGAGTAGAAACTAAAAATTAGGGCACAACAATATAAATTTTTATAAATCTTTTTTTAATGTAATGTAGTTGTTTACAAATTTGTTTCAAGAATCTGTTTCAAAAAAATTTAGAAGACAACAATTTTTTTAATTTAGGAAATGTATTCTAATTCTAGTTTGTAAAGAACTAGCTATGGATTTCAAGCTAAATATATCAAGGCTTTAAGTTTCTGCCTTTTTTTTCTGTATGCTCAATGCTTTTTCTTCAATTATTGCCAAAGTTAAAATGGCAAATACTTGTCAGTGTGTGAGGAAAAAAAACACATAGAAATCCAAGCTTATAAATCTCAATAAAGCAACTTATTATTATATTGTTATAATTGAACTGGCCACACATTGTGTGTGTGACCAATGGACATGTGACATAGACCAGTGTGCTTCGAGCTGCAAAGCATAATGAGGAAAAGCTTTTAGAGAACAGACGCATGAACATTTGGCATGTGATTCTCCAGATATTTTCAAGTGATCGTCTAGAAAGAACTGCCAACATGTCTGTGGCATTTCTGTCATTTTCAAGAACTGCATGGATCCTATTTAAAGAGAGGATGGTAGAATCAAGATGATATGGTACAGTTCAGAACGAATTAAGTATGAATTCAGAAAAGTACAGCCATTATACATAAGGTGTTACCAATTGTCCAGTATTTGGCTATGTTAAAAATAACTTAGGTATCAAGCTATCAAGAACCCAAAATGTCAAGATCTTAAGTTACTCGTGTCATGTTGTCCAGTGATAGCCGAGAGTCAGAGTCAAAGCAAGATTTATCCACAAAGCACATTTATATTTGTAATATTTGATCAACTTAATTTGCTATAAACTTGTATGAATGTCTTACCTGTTTTGGTTTATTCTCTTCTGAGGCAGGATTCAAATCAACATAAGCTCCAGTGATACAGACATTACCATTCTCTGCAACCTGAAGACAGAAAAAAAAACACTTTCATAGTGCAAAATAAAATGACTTGACCTTCAGCCTTGTCTATTTCTTTATTCCCTCCGCCTCGAAAGATGGTGTAGTTTGTCATGTTTTTATTATGTAACAAGGTGATAATAATATAATTTAAAAGAAGTCCTATTCTATAATTTGATACTTTTTGAAGTTGATTATACTCCCATTAGGTGACCGGTCACTTCATCCCCGGTCACTTCATCCCCGGTCATTTCATCCCCGGTCACTTCATCCCCGGTCACTTAATCCCCGGTCACTTCATCCCCTGGTCACTTCATCCCCCGGTCACTTCATCCCCCGGTCACTTCATCCCCCGGTCATTTCATCCCCTGGTCACTTCATCCCCCGGTCATTTCATCCTCTGATACTTTTCATCATCTGATCATTTTATCTAACAAATAGTAATTTTAAAAATCACTAAATGAGCAATGTTTAATGTATTCATTTTTTATTTAAATGACAAAATTTTAACACGTTAGATTACAATAAAATTGAAATTAAATGCCATTAAAAACTATAAAAATTTAGCATGTGTAAATATAGGCTTAGAGGTAATGTAAAAAAAAAGGTGTTTTTGTGTTCATCTACATCAGTAAGATTAATATGCTATCGATTGTAAGTAGAGAAGACCCATTAGTTTCGATGTCTAAAGTGAATACCAATAAAAAAATTACTTACATATAGATGTAGAATGAAGTGACCGGGGATGAAGTGACCGGGAACCAAATATATATAGAAATGAAGTCCTATAATACAATTTATAACCTTAATGTTTAAAAGGATATCAAGCAAAGCTTATACAGGCGACATGATATCCCGAGGATGGGTGAAGTCCGCCTTTATTAGAAAAAAATAAAATCTTATTTCAAGGCTAAAAATGACGCGCCAATTTTCAAGAAAGAGCGATTTAAAAATAAAATAAAATGAAACATGGTCGTACTTCAACCACACCTTGGCCTTTGATGATAAGTTATCAGCGGCTGATCATAATTATTGTCATCGCACGTCTATCTCTCAAAAGATGTCCACTACTTGCACCACACCTTGGTCTTTGATGATAAGTTATCAGCGGCACGGTCATAATTATTTTAATCGCACTTCTATCTCTCAAAAGATTCCTACAACTTGCACAACACCTTGGCCATTGACCATTACGCTATAGCTAAGTACACATCCAGATTTGCAATAAGATTTTTCATTAAGAATACTAATTAGAGGAGGAAACACCATAAACGCATTAGTAACATGTCATAAAATGTCAAAAACATTCTACATAATCATATTTATATATAAAATATTTAATTGGGGATGAAATGACCGGGGGATGATGTGACCGGGGGATGAAGTGACCGGGGGATGAAGTGACCAGGGGATGAAGTGACCGGGGATGAAGTGACCGGGGATGAAGTGACCGGGGATGAAATGACCGGGGATGAAGTGACCGGGGATGAAGTGACCGGGAACCCTCCCATTAGTTTTGTTTTTATTTCAACTAAGCTTGATGAAATATGGTTGAAGTTATTATTTTGTATGGGTCAAGATTGTACCAAAGCATAATCAATTCAATCCTATTTTTTTTAATTAACCAAAATAGACATTATTGCTAAATGACCTGTTTATTCAAAAACTGGAACATTTAGAGCAATAAAAAATACAAATGCAATTAACTGGAGTATATAAATACTCCAATACAATGAACTGCATTATAAAGGAATACATATACAATGAACTGGGCTATAATAATCTATATACAAGGAACTGGAGCATATAATTCGAAATAAAATACCTTAGTCTGGAAGTGGATTCTGTTTCCTTCTCTCCACATCTCAGTGACAAGAGTTTGTCCTGGTAACACTGGCTTAGCAAATCTAACCTACAAACATTGAAAACATTTTTTTTTTAAATCCTGTTTTATATCTTACTATTTTATTAGGATCAGCACACATAAACATAAAAAACAAACAAACAACTTTAATATCTTTGATGCCATTTGTCAATATATATCAGTGTCAAATCATTAGAAAAGACCATTTCTTTAACCAGCCCCTAGAATGAGGGATGTAATGTTTTGCTTTGCCACAATAAATCACAACATGCTTGTGCTTTCAAACTAACAGGTTCATGATGATTACCTGCTAATTCATTGTCAGCCTCCCTTCAGTCATGGAATAACTATGGTTCATCTCATAGAAATAAGATGACATCCTGACATTAGCTATGATTTGATAGATGTTGGCCACTCATCTGTGTCTAAAGGACAGCAGGTACCTGATACAGTTTGGGATCAGTTATGTTGGTGGTTTTGCCAGGGTGGAGCCCTTATCTTATCTTATATAATACAGACGTTACTTCAAAAAAGAAGATGATTACGTCCTACGCGTCATACATTCAGTCATGCATATTTACCAGTGATAAGCCCTTGGTACTCCAAACTGACTAAGGTTTACTGGCTCCTGTTTTTTTTATTCATGATTGTCTTTGGAAAATTTCAAATGCTTGATAATAGCCCCAAGGCAGAAGTTTGGTTAGTTTTTTTTCTTCTTCAGACAATTTATATATCATAATTGATTGCTACAAAAGTTTCAAGTTATTGATAAAATAAAATCTGACAAAACTTTGAAAGTTAAACAAAAGAATATCAAACTTACTTTGACAGCTTTAAATAACGACATGTCGTTGTTAGCAAATGTCGACATGACATGACGCACTGCATAACCAAATGAGCACAAGCCGTGAAGAATTGGTGTCTTGAAACCTGAATTATAGTTTAAAATATAGGTCTTTTTTTTTTTTAAAGTGAGTAATATATGAATCACGTAAGGTGTGACGAAAATAAATTTCGCCCACTTAAGGTATCACTCGGTCTAGGCATTTAACTAATTTATTTTTGCTATCTTATTTTTTTATCTCCGCTTAGCCCTTATGGCTATCTAAAGCTATCACCTCCACCCCCTTTTTCTCTAGGCACCTATGTCACGACGTAATTTCTTAATCTGACACGCGTCTAGCACATTCTTTGTCGACGAGAATAAACTTGCCTCTAAATATCTTGACCTAACCTCCTGCCGCACCCCCCCCCCTTTTCGGGGGATGGGTCAATTCAAACGGACCCTCTTCAAGTCGACAACAAGGACTTTCTCGCGCAGCTAATCCTTGTCGCCCAAAATAGTTTCTATCGCCCGACCATATTGGAATACAAATCGTCTCGTGGTCATTCGATAAGGGCCCATCCCTATGTCCATACATGAAACGCGCGGCAGGGTCAAGCGATAATCTGCTGGCCTAAGGACGGGCAGTCTAGACACGAGGCGGCCCGTGTTTGCTTATCTTATCGATACACGAGGTCAAGCGGAAATCCTTTGTCTAGACAAATCAGTCAGTCTGTCACTTTGAAAGTATGTCTTTCCCCTTTAGCCCCACCTCCTCACCCACGTGTGCGGAAAGGATATTATTTCATATTTTCATGTCATTCCTTTCTGGAGAGCGAAGAGGGAAGATACATATCTTGAGCTTGCTTACTCATTTACTATATCTATTTCATTCTTGTTACATTCTTACTATCGGATTGGTGGTGAGCTTTTGTGAATTGTCTTACTTACTATTAGTATTTATATATTTGTGCATTTATTTAGTGCATCATATTTGTGTACATATTTGTGTAATTCTTATCTTGGATTATGTAAGTAGTCACTTTATGTATTATATTTGATTATCGTGACTTGTACGACTAAAATAGTCAAAGTCATCCACTTTATCTGGACTAGAATTAGTTATAATTCTTGCCACGTGTGTTTAGCTCTTTAGCTACTATTAATTTACCGCTCGCCACGAGCCCACTATATTTTATTGATAAGTTCCTTGACCGGGAACTATCATAATATTTATGTAACATGTCATATTACCAAATATATTTTACGCTCATTCCGTGACAAGGAATGCCGTGATTATTTACGTACTATATCCTATTTTATCGGCCTGTCGGCCAGACTTATTACCTAGGTATGCCATGTATACATTATCTTATTTACATTATCCTATCATTATCTCATCTCGGTTGATCGCCTTGATTTTAAATGGCGCACTGACCCTGCGCTCAGGATAGACTTGAATTATTTCCCCTTGTATTGAATTTAACTTCTAAAGATTACGTTCCTTGAACGAGCCCTGTCTCCATTCAAGCGTGCTCTATTGTTCGGGCCCAACGGCCAAGTGTAGACAATAGCGACTTGGTCACTGACCATCAGCCATTCCTCCCCCCCCTTCCCCTCTCATCTCTCTATTCGAGCGGCTCGTAATGATATCACCGTGACAAGGTGCGTCTTACCATTTAACGCTACTTATAGTCTCCCTTGACGAAATACAATGGCTACTATTTCAATTAATGCCATGTATTAGCTCCCTTGAATAACTGTGAAACTAAGTTATAGTTTCTTTACATCATTATTACTTTACTATGTGTTATCGCCCTTGTGGGACTTCACTATTGTTGTCATTGTTGTCTCCCCTGATGAGATGTAATATTTATTGGATTAACTCCCCTTATTATTATGAAACTAGACTATGGTTTCTATTTAATCATTCTGAAGATGTCCTTCATGAAAAGGCGTCTACCTCCCAGTGTCATCATTGTGGCTAAGTCGATCTACGAATCTCGTTGCAGCTTTTATTACAGGCTACTTCTAATAGAAGCCCTAACTTTGTAACGCGGATACCAGTCTGCTGACACCAGATCTGGAGATACCAGCCTTACTCACTAATCAGAAGAGTCCGACCAACAACCGCATGCCAGAAGATCCGCCCCTGCAGCTACGTATAGTTGGACTGTCCCGTGCGCTAGGACCGATCAAGCCAGAGCACCCACAGACAACTCAGGATCAGTCACGCCGATCTCGCCAGAGCAGCATAGGACTCAAAGCTAAGCAATAAAGCCCAATGACATTCAGACCACTTGTTTCTCATTTCTTATGATGATAGTCCCATTTATGTAAATAATTAGGCCCCGCCCTAACGCTGTACAGCTTTTTACCTTTTATTTATTTTCATTCTTATTATTAAACTGTACATATGTTTTACATAAAAAGTATTTGTTGCCTGCATTCATAACATTGTGCCTGTAGTCCTGATGTGCAAGTTAAGGTCCTCAAAATATCTAATTCCCCTAGACACATAAACGGCCACCATCTTAGACCTACTTGTCACATAAGGGAATTCGAGATAAAGAGTAATAGTGTACTAATGCAACTCCAGCTGTCTAATATTAATATTTGTATTAAAAAAATAGAATGTATTTTACTCAAAAATGAAAACTGTGTAAAACTTTGTATCACATTTGACTGAAATGTAAAAAATTTACCTCCCATAGCTGCAAAACTTGGGTCTATATGTAATGGATTTCTGTCCCCACTTAGCCGATACAAAGCAGCCTGAAAAAATGTAAAATAGATCTCTAACCAATGAAAGAAAATAAACTTTTCAATGCACAGAATTCACCTCTACATCTCCTTTTTTTTTTCTTAAGCAAAAGTTAAAACCTAAAAATCAAAAAATTCATTTCTGTTTGTCTTAATTGAAAGTGAAATTTCAGATTAAAAAATTGGATGTACACTAAAATTGGTGTAAAATCTAACCAGCATAAACCAATACTTATATTATCTCACCAAGAATTAGTTATTTTCAGGAAAAGACTAAAATCTCTACATTGCCAATCTCATACCTGATCAATGCTTGTCTTTTCCTGTTTGACTGCGTCTGGAGCACGTTTTGGAACATCAACAAGCGGCTTGGCTTCGCTGGATGTGCTGCGGCCACCAAAATTTCCTATTCCCACAACAAATGTGGTGAACTGATTGAAGGCAACCTTTTCATTGTTCTCATTAAAAGTTTCCACTGAACAAAAAATGTTACAAAATGTCTGACTATTAAATTCAAGTAAAGAAGTTTTTAGAAGTATTTAATTAGTATAACAGGTGCCAATTTTTTGCATAAACTTTATAAGAGATAAGCAAGTCTGAGGCAGTTAAAAAGAATATAATAAGACATGGTTTCCTCTTTTTCCCCATAGAAATAATAAATAAATTAAGAATATTTGGTTATTTGAATCAAATAACTGAAAGAATTTTTTTTTAAAGAGATTAAACTGTATCAGTCATGGAGTTTGCCCAGGAATTTTTTTCACAAGCCTTACCACCTGGGTATAAAGTAAGTCTCCTAACCCTAAACAATAACATGATTATTAGGAGTTTATAAGTAAAAGTAAAAATTTGTATGTTCCTTTTAAATATTAATAAAACATTTTTTGAGTTGGCAGCAAACACTTAAGAAACCTACACATGTCTTAGTTTTGTGATTCTTTAATACATTTTATGTTCAATTCAGTTAGATCTAAATAAACCCAGTCATGTTTCTGCATTTTAAACATAACAGAATTAGCCGGACAAAACATCACTGACCATTATATAAAATTACAGCTCCAGATTTTTTGTCCAGTACGTCTGCAATCCAAACTTTGGAGACAAGAGTGCCGGAACGAGAAATGGGTTTAAACAGCTCCAGGTACTGTTCACCATGTAAAATCTGTACAATAAAACATCCGATAAAAGTTAAGATCATAATTCTCTATAATTTTAATTTTAGTGTAAAATTCCCTTCTATTGCAGTATATTTAGTAAGTTTTGGTCTTGTGAACATTATTGGCAGGAAGAATTTATTAAAACAAAGAGCATTTTCCTATTTTAACTCTTACAACCACCAAGAAGAACTCACACATTATGCAGTTAAGTAAAACACTTACTTAAAAAATTAATATAATAGTTAAAGATTAAAAGTTGCTAAATATAATACAAACAATACAAGATACGTATTATGCCTTGTAAAGGCATTCCAACATGAAGGGAGAAATAGGAAAAGCTGAGAGGTTCAAAGACTTTGAAAGATGTTGATAAGAAGACAAGAAAAGGAGAAATGGAGGGACCTGGTCAGCAGAATTAATGGCATCCTAATGGTCTGCTAACTATCAGATGAGATGAAAACAAAGGGAAATCTCAACAGGTAGCTTTTTAAAGAAACAAAACAATCCTTTACTTCTGCTCAGCTATTACATATGACATTATACATGTCATGAAAAAAAAAATTGCCATCGCACTATATTATTATTGTAAAAACTAATCTAACAATTAATTAAGAATAATTATACGAAACAAAATCTAATTTTTCTGAAAAGAAAAATGTGACAAATATTATTGATAAGATTGTCATGTCAACAGATTTAAAAAATGATAGTAATAGAAGTAAACTTTGCCTTGGTTGGATCAATTTGAAATCCCGGGACTTTGTCTATGGACATGATGGCATCGAACCCAGGAATGACAGCAAATGTTGGGAGGACGGTAAAATCTCCAGAGAGTTCAAACAAAAACTTGAGAAAGTCGTCTTGTGCTGTCGACACACCAACTGGCGAACAAACACAAAATAGAGGCAAGTGAATTTTATTGTTCATAACTTTAGAACAATTTTTTTTTTACAACTTACATTATTTTTTTAATTTAGATATTTTTGCTGTTAAACTAGAAGTAATCAAATGGTTGTCAACCAAGTACATACCAAAAAAATTATAATATAATTAAAAGTTGTCTTTCTTATGTTAGTGAATACAAAAGCCGTAGTCTTTACTTCCCCAAGTAACTAATGTCAGATACTGGTACCCACTAGATCTGGGTGGACTAAGAGGAGAAATCCCAGTCTTCACCAGGGTTCGAACCCGGGACCCCTGGTTTGGAAGCCAAGTAAAATTTAAAGTTCTCAGTAATTCTCAAAAAGATTGAAAACAAAAAGATCAAAAACGGCTTTTCTCTGTTTCTTGTATATACACCATCCCTAACCCATCTGCAATTAGGACCTATACTTTACGCTTGCCCTCTAAGTAGGCCTGTTATTATTTCTCCCAAATTTTCATAAGGTGGCAATATAATATTAACAAGAAGGAAGCCTTGCAAACAACAAAATCCCAAAACATGTGTAGAAGTCCTCCTGGCTGGCTTTGACATGTAAACCAAATGCCACAGGGTGACTTCCACAAGGCATCTTCTTTTTTGAAGTAACGTCTGTATTGTATAAGATAAGATATACAGTATTAAAATAAAGGACAGGAGAGTTGCAAGTCCTCCAATATTTAGATACACTGATATATATCAACATGACTCTGGACCAGCATCTTTATAAACAGATACATCAAGGTATATAGCACTACCTATTTGAACTATATACATACCCCCTAATGCATATAATGCTGCATCTCTCTCTGTATACGTAAATTTGATATTTTGTAGTTTCATAGTTTTGGCCAAAGCCTGATAGGGGAAAATTAACATTTTATAAAAATCTTTTTGCTTATGGTTATAATATTGCATCATAAACATTATAAATAAAGCAATTAAATAAAGCATTTAATGATAGTCTTTCTTCTAAATTTGTGATACCATTTTCTTAGAAATTGAGCAGACACTGTTGTGATGGGACAAAAATGAAGAAATAAGATCAAAGCAGTTTTTATACTTTTGTACTTTGAAATACTTTATTTCTTAAACTCTCTCTGAAGTTTTTGGTTCAATGACTATCTATGTGAATGAACTTATGGAAATTCAATAAACCAATTCTTATCCAAATATGTAGCCCTTGAATTTGTTAGAAACATGGTAAATAAAAAGTAACAAATAGTTGCACATCACTTTGTACACAATGTACAATTATGGACACTTGCAGTTCCATTGTGCATCAGCAGGTAGCAGATTATTAATAAACAAAATTAATTATTGATGGTTAGTATTAGGTTATATGCCACAGATCTCTGAACCACTTTGAACTATATTTTTTTATTTCTTAATCTCAGGAGCCATCTTCCCAGCATGACAGAAACTAATTCTGGTGCTGCAGCCTCGCAAACAGCTTCCACCCAAGCATATCCCAGGAATCTATTTCTGACATAATCATTGCAGTACAAAATTATTTTCTATTCACCATCAAAGGCAGTGACTTCTGACTGACTGACTGACTTCTATTCACCATCAAAGGCAGTGACTTCTGACTGATATATTGGACCAACTATTGTTTCATCTACCATCTCACTGTGTGTAATCATTTTGCCCGCTAACCTTAATCATCTTTGCAATAAATAAATTCCCAGTTGCCTAAATGAATTGTTTCTCATGTCTGTTGTCATAACTAGTTTAAGTCATCTAGAAAATTTTCCGAAACCATTGATGTTCAAAACATTAGATGATATGAGCACCTTAAATTATCAGAGGCAGGGTCATCTATGGAACAACCAGATAGACCTGTTAACTAACTTCACCCTAAAGTGATTATTGATCAACAATCACAAAGAGAAGTGGCTCAACCAATGTGCATCAGGAAACACAGCCAGAGCCATGAACAAAGAAATGACAATGCCAAACAAACTTGAAAATATTAACTTCCTCTCCCGCAAAGAACAATCTACAATCTTCCAAGAACAGGACACACATCTTAAAATTGTCACCTTGACAGAATAAATCCCACACTTGGTGGACATTGCGGCCACCCTTATGAAACCGTAAACCATATCCTCTTTGAATGCCCATCTTCATCCACCTTAGGCAGAGCTGCTACCACTACAGCCCAACATAACCAACACTCTGCATGATAGTGCTGAACAACTAAAGAAAACATCACACTATTTTTCCTTGGCACAGACTGCAAAAGAGCTTACAGTTGTTAGGAGCTTCTGCAGTGTCTAATGCAAATAAAACAAATGGAGGTAACACTCAGTGTAATAGATAATTCAATAACACAGTTGAAAAGCCAAACGATCAAAAGAAGTTAGTCAATGCTGATACTGAATGTTGAACAAGTTAAATAACAATGAAGATATCTATCGAATGTCCACTAGCTCTATACTATAAGTTCTTAAAATGCTACTTATTTCTACGTTTTCCTGGAAGTAATCTGTTTACGTTGACTGATATTTTGTTCTATCCCTAAATCCTATCCAAACTCAACAGCAAAAAGCTGGCTAGAAGAAGAACAAACACTGTACATAGACTTTTTACCCATTATGCCTTATTGGGCACAGATTTACAGTTCATAACACCTACATCTAGACAGTACAATTCATGGAAAACCTATTTGTTCAAAAGATCATAATCTCTTCCATTATTAGTCAAAGCTGTAACTGAATCTTGTGAATATAGTTTATATCTCACCACAGGGTCATTGCTATTGGCCGCTTCTTGGGCCTCTGTTTCTTCTTGGTCCATACTGTTGACTAACTGGATCATAAAACCTGATGACTCTGAAAATACAAGAGAGATAATAGTAAAGTAGATGACAGCAGCCTTTTCTACACATAATAAAAGTAGGGCTAGTAATTGAATACAGGAATCAGTGAAATATACTGTCAGCAAAATATAAGTGTCTTCAGTATATTTAGACTTTCAGCTATAACATGTGAGAACAGTGTGTTTAATTAATCATGCTGTACATGACCAAATGGGTGTTTAAGTGCAGCAAATTAAATATAAAAAGATTAACACTAGTAAATATTTACCCTGGTTGCTACGAGGATGTGTTGATTGGCTGAAGTCTGTAATCTTTGTCCAGTTGTCTCGTACTAAACAGATAAACAAAACAAAAAATGTATATATATATGAATATATAAATAATTCAAATAAGTAAACTAACCCAAAAAAAAAAAATTTTCTTCTGAGATCTAAACTTCTAGCGGTCAATGTGTCTGAAGATTTAAAGTGCATGTACTTCTGTAGCCAATTATTAAACATTATAACAAACACCATTTCAATCCCAATGTCCTGAGACTAAACGCAGGAGATGCAAACCAAATTTCATGATCTTCAGCTGACTTTTTATTAATCCAAGTAATTAAAAGTAAAGTTCATCTATTTTTCTGGCCTACGGTTAACAAGGGAGTCATGTGTTCAGCACAAATGACCAACCGCTTTTACTTTTTCCCAACTATTGTCAGGTACCCCTTAGAGCTGGATGGACTCAGACGTGCTCTAAAGATCTTGAATCTGGGACACCTCAGCATTTTACCACTCAGCCGCCTCGGTGAACTCAAGGACTTTGTACAATTCTGATACAAAATGTCAGTCTCCTCTGACATTCATAAATCAAGGTCAATATTTTTAAAACAGGTAATAAATAAAACATATAATGGAAAAAAGGTGAGAAATTTTCTAACATTTATAATTCTTGCTGTCTACCTCATATTCTTTGGGGAGTTAGTCAGAGCATGTTTTCAATTTACATTCTGAATTCAAGGAGGTAT